>CAUYPK010014672.1:0-64450 GCA_963574355.1 Loris lydekkerianus
TATCCCTCACCTGAATGCATTTTGGTATATGTATACAATGGAATAATATGCAGCCTTAAAAAAGATGAAGACTTTGCCTCTTTTATGTTTATATGGATGGAGCTGGAACATATCCTATTTAGTAAAGTATCTCAAGAATGGAGGAAAAAGTGTCAATGTACTCAGTACTATTATGAAACCAATTTATAATCACTCACACTTTCATATGAAGAATAGATCACAACTATGGCCCAGGATGAAGGAGGAAGCGGGGGTGGGAGAGGATGAGGGAGGCCAGATGGAGGGAGGGTGAATGGTGGGATCACGCCTGTGGTGCATATTGCAAGGGTACACGTCGGGTCTATTAAGTATAGAGTTTAAATGTCTTACCACAATAATTAAGTAAATGTTCTTTATCTCCAGAAATGTTTCTTTACTTAAAGTCTACTTGATCCGGTATCAATCTGGTTATGCTAGCTTCCTCTTGGGGGATGGTTGCATATCTTATTCCATTCAATTACTTTCAATTTTGGTGTCATCTAATCATCAATTTACCATGAATACACTGATAATATATTTTTACTTTAATTTTAGGGCAGTGTAAAGTCATGTTAATAAGCACATTGCTTATTGAATATAGAACAAAATATAATCCTATTTTTCTTTTAATTCTTAAATATAAACTGGAAATAAAAATATAAGAATACTGGACATTCCAAAGCAATATTTACATATAGTGGTTGTGATTTTGTAAAATTTATTTTGAGACAGGGTTTCGCTATTGTTGCCCAGGCTGGTCTCAACCTTCTGGGCTCAGTGATCTTCTCATCTCAGCCTTCTGCATAGCTGGGATTGCAGGAACGTGCTCCTGGTCGAGGGTTTTCATAATATTTGTACAGCCAACATTAATGTTGATTCTCCGGCCTCAATGTGTTGTTTACTGTATGCCAAGCACTGTGTATTACTGTATACGGCAACATATAAATGAAATAGGCTATTATCTGTTTTTACGGATGAAAAAATTGAGAATAAAAATGTGAATCAAAATCTTGCTCAAAATTATATAGCTAATATATCAAGACCTGGGAGTATAAACTCAAGTATGTTTTATAATATTTTTAAAGTAATGCTCTTTTTTTTTCATGGAAAATGCTTTCTTCCTTTCCTAACATCTCCAAAAAAAGTCTTCAATAATCTAGAATTTAGAATGAGCTTTTCCCAGATATTAAGACACACAGACTATATTAGTCTTGGCCAGTGTTACTTTTGCTAGCTGTTGTACACAGTTCTGCAACAAACCTACTTGATATATTTTTTTCTCCCCTACTATTATTGCACGCGGCTGACTTCTAGGATATTTGCTATTTTAATAATGATGAAGAAAAGAATTGGGAACTGCAATTCATTACAAGTAAAAGCTTTTCTTCTAACAGAGGGAAGGAGAGAAGGACCATCAGGTGCGTCTGGCGATTGGAAATGGTATACGGAGTGATGTATGGAGACAGTTTTTAGACAGATTTGGAAATATTAAGTTGTGCGAACTTTATGGAGCTACTGAAGGAAACATTTGTTTCATGAACCACACTGGGAAAATTGGAGCAGTTGGGAGAACAAATTTCTTTTACAGAGTAAGTACAGCATTTTCTTTATGAAAGAAATACTTTGAAGTCTTCTTTGTAAATTATGGTAAGCATTATCACCTTTTCTTTAGAGTAGAGAACTTCTATAAATAAAGTAGCAGCTCTAGGTGAGCAATAGTGCTATGGGTTATGAAAAACTCAGTTCATCTCCCTCTATATTATGGGGATAAAGATGCCTAGTTTTTTGTTCAGTTTTTAAATGTGAACATATAATATATTAATAGCACGTGTAAGTCCTGGTATATATTAATTTCGCTCTTTCCAACTTACTTGAGGATTTGAAATTTCATTATTTCTACTTATTTTTATCATTCATAACACTCAAATGTTCTGTATAGGTTTTTAATATATATATAATATGTATTTACTATATATATATAAACATAAATATATCTTTAAACAATATCAAGATAACACTAACATCCTAAAATCTGCCAAAGAAACCACCATTTTAGGGGTAAAAAACTGGTAGCTGATTACTCAATACAACCACAGAAGACAAAAGACCATGGACAAATAAATACCTCTGACTGGCTTGGAGAAAAATCTGTTAAACTAGAATGTGTACTCAACAATAGTATATTTTAAAAAATAAAGGTGAACATAAAGAAAAAGTCACAAAATTTATAAAGGAAAATTGATATAACCACAACAGTAAATAAATCTTCAATAATGCAGAATATTTGAATAGTAGACTAGTAATCCACATATAAAGACCCCTGCATCTAACAACTTCAGAATATCCATCCTTTCAAACACTTATGAAACATTGTACAGAAATGACTGGGCCACTTAGGGAATTCCAACAAATTTCAAAGGATTGAATATACTGGGTAGCCACACAGTTCATGGGCAATTGTTACTATTTTAAATTGCCCATGAACTTTATGGCCACCCTGTACATAAATTATGTTCTTTGACAACAATTTAATTGATACAGAAATACATTTTTTAAAACACAACTGGATCATCTGCTATGTATTTGGAAATAAAGCATTTCTAAATTGCCATGTGTTGGAGAAAAAATAATACTAAATTAGAAGACATTATGAGCTGACCCACAATAAAAATGTCACATCTTAAAACTTGAGGAATGAGCTAAGAGCAGGTAAAAATTTGTTAGATGGACTTAAATATCCATATGTGTAACTTAATTTTTTTTAACTAAAATAAACTGAAAATAAAAGGAATAAAGAGCAGACATTAATGAAGTAGAAAAAAAAATTAAGTGAGAAATGTCAAAAGAAATTTAAATATAATATTTTTTAAAGTAAAGAAATGGATTCTGATTGATTGATAGAAAAAATAACATCAGGAATGGAAAGGGGGACATTGCTCTAGACATTAAGACAATAAAAGAAGGTTTTATTTGAATTTTATTTAGTTGTTTTTATTTAGTCAAATGAGTTCATAGCAATAAAGGTGAAATTATTAGCCAAGGACAAATTTCTGGAAAAATACAACTTACCAGTACTAAACTCAAGAATTATCCCACTAAATGAAATAAACTTATGTCCAAAAATCTTCCCATAGTCCTAGACAGCTTCCCTGCTAAGTGTCCTGAATAGTGAAAGCACAAATTCCAATCTTACAAACTTTTTCAAGAGAATAAAAAAAGAGAGAAAACTTCCCAGCCCACTTTTGATTCCCACACTTGACATGACAGTGCAGGAACAGAAGTTGACCGATGGTGCCAGTCCCAGACATGCATGAGGCTCGTCTTTGGGTGTTAATCTCAGGTGTGTTTTCTCAGTAGCCTTGCCTGTGCCCTGGGACTGGCACTGTCCTATAACATTGCTGTTCATGTTTCCAGAGCACTGAACTCAAGCTGCTTTTAAATTTGCTCTTGAAAAGAGGTTTAAGAATGCCATCGTGTAAACTTTGGTGCATTTTATCACTTGCATCTCTAGTTTCTTTAGTTTTATGCATTAATATTTATATATGATAAACTTCCCTGTATCAAAGAATGCCTGAAAGCAACAAAAGACAAGTATTTGGTTTTCTAGTCTGTGGTGATTTTTTTCAGTATCTAGAAGTAACTGAAATACATCTGTTTTTCATGCTGCAGTGGTTCACCTTTTTAGTCAAGGCTGGTGTAAGTCACACTAATGTTCTATCCCAAAGAAGGTGCAAATTGGCTTTTATAATGCATGCTTTTAGGATTTTGAAGGTCTAGTTGACATGTCAAAAATGCACGTGTATTCTAGATATAAGTGTTTGGGGAAATAGGAACTCATAGTACTGAGTCGCTCATTCTTTGCAGTTAATTTTCTCAATTTCATTATAATAATTCAATTACAAACCTGGTGTTCCTATTAAGCCCCTTTTAAAAGCTGAATCTTTTAAAAGTAACCATCTGACAAGAGCATGTGAAGATGGTTAGTATTTTGTATTGCTGACATGCCTTCATTATAATTTTTCTAAGGTTTTAAATTTCCTATCAGACTATAACAATGTCATAATGTAAAAAGTCACGACTGTCTCCAATTTATTAGGAAAACTTGGTTTTCAATTCAGTTTCCCTTTTAAGTTTTTAAATGAAAAAAGTCATACCTAATAACCAACATATGTTTTCTAGTCTGTCTTTTATCATTTTATTTATATGCTATTTTGTTAGAAAGCAGGTGATCAGAAAAATTTTCTCCACTAGTTGTTTTATACTCCATAGAACTAAATGGAGGAGATTTGATTAAGTGTATCTCTCAGAAATCTGAGCCTAATGGAGGCTCATGCCTTAGATCTGACAGGGAGATCAGCCTCCAAAGAATGTTACAAGTGAAGGAGAAAAATAAGGCAGCAACACAGAGTTTCTATAACTGGAGGGTCCTCCCTATATGTCATATTTACTACATAAATGCATAACACTGAAAAGATAGTGTCCCATATATGCATGCCCCTCAAGGCAAACAATGTAAAACTCTTGGTGACACTTTCAGAGACAAACCCAAGTAAAATGATTAACTCCTTTCTCTTTTCCTATAGTATTTTCACCTGGGGAAAATACTTATGAAGGGACAAATATGAAATCCATAGGTGAAATAAAGGTTGAAAAAAGTAATAAACAAATCTAAATAAAAGGCAGCTGGAAAAAAAATTGAATACACATCAAAATAATAAGTCCTTCAAAATATCCATAAAATGTTTAGAAAAACAAGTTCCTGGCCCACGCCTACAATCCCAGCACTCTGGGAGGCCAATAGATTGCTTGAGTTCAGGAGTTCAAGTCTAGCCTGAGAAAGAGCAAGACCCCTGTCTCTACTAAAAATAGAAAAACTAACTGGGCATCATGGTGAACCACTGTAGTCTGAGCTACTTGGGAGGCTGAGGCAGGAAGATTGCTTGAACTCAAGAGTTTGAGGTTTCCATGAGCTGTGATGAAGTCATGGCACTCTACACAAAGGGACAGAGTGAGGTTTTGTCTCAAAAATAATAATAAATAAATAAATAACTAAATAGAGAAAAACAAGTTCCTGGAGGCTCAACAAATTGCAATATTATTCTCTTTAAAAATAAAAGCTTGAAAGAAAGGAAAGTTCAAGGAAAACATAAATCAAGAAAAGGAATTGAAAAGGAAGCATGCTCAGATCAAAGGAAAAGAGAAGAATTTATGAACATATTACAGAGATGAGCACCAACCACATTTAAGGACCTAATAATTAGCAAGGCTGTAGGCACTGTCAGGGAACAAGCCTCGTAGGATTAAGGAGTCACATAAAACAAAACAAAGCAAAAGAAAGTGATAATTAAAAATTAGGAAAAAGGATTTTGAAAACCTAGATGGTAATCTGACATGTGCTTAATCTGTATTTCTGCAGAAGAGAACAGACCAAAACACAAATCGTTTCAACTGTCATAGAAGAAAACCTCCTTAGACTTGAACTTTTAACAAGAGAGTACACTATATTCCCGGGGGAAAAAATATATGTGGTACAAAATGATCATTAGAAAAATATATCCCAGTGAAATTAGTGAACAAAAATTAAAGAATTGGAGGGGAGATGCTGAGGCAGAAAAAGCAAAGTCTGCACAAAATGTGACATGGATAAAGATGGCAAACGCTGCTGGCATTTCTCAAAATAAAAACAAAATGCTCAATGCCAGAAAAAAATGAAAGAAATGTTTTCGCTTAATAATTTTAGTTCTGGCTAAATTGCTTCTCAAGTATAAAGGCATCAAAGATGTTTTTATCAAAATCTTAATAAATCAGAGAGTTTAATACCCACATATTTACAGGAATATAATAACATTCATAAAATTCACTGAGAAATTCTGGTCGACTTGAAAATAAAACAAGTTAGAGATGAAGGAATCACCTCAGTTAAAAGGTTGATGGTGGTCCAGGCACAGAGGCTTACAGCTATAATCCTAGCACTCTTGAAGGCAGGGCGGGAGGAATGCTTGAGCTCAGGAGTTGGAGGTTGCAGTGAGCTATGATGATGCCACTGCATGTTTGTTGGGGATGCTAGTGAACATTGAAACTATTTACATATAGAATTTTGAACAGCTTTTGAGTCATATTTACATAGGAATGGAAATATAAATCCCAACCATATGAAAATAACTATAACACTAAGAGAAATGGGAGTTAGGTAGGGGGAGAGAAAGAAGTATGGGTGCTCATTCTTTCAATGTTCATAGTGGTAAGTCCATACATACAAGATAAAGGCAAAATATAACATTAATGAAAAGGCTCATTTTCTTAAACATTTTCATAAAAATGTTTTATTATCTTAAAAGTAGACATCTTTTAGGGGCAAGAAAAGTTAGCCAACTATGAAATAAAGGAACAAGCTCACAAGAACACCCTCCCTTCTGACATCAGGTGCAATTTGGGGAGTCCTGAAGCTCACCCTTGGGTTTGGCAATTTGCTAGAAGAACTCATGAGACTCACTGGCAGCCTTTATATTTATGATCACAACTTTTCACAGCTTAAAAACACAGATTAAAATCAGCCCCGGGTGACACACACAGGCAGAATTCAGGAGGGAATTAAGGGCAAAGCCTCCAGTTATCCTTTCCTGGGGAGCCAGAACTAGAACTTGCACTCTCCTGGAATTGATGTGTGACAAAAATGCATGGAGTATCTGCCAACTAGGGAAGCCCACCTGAGCCTCGGTGTCCATAATCTATTTTGGGACTTGAACATGTAAATCTGCTTGAGTGCCCATGTAGCTGACCTCCATTCCTGCCCTTCAGGAAGTCAAGCTGGGTGATCCAAAGCCCTGACTCTGCATAACATTGTTGCTGAGGCTCAGAGACACTTTCTAAGTTAAGTTGTTATTGTCTGCTTAGTCCAAGGCCCTAAGATAAACAAGTAATGCTTCTATACAAAATAACAGTTTAAAGGCTTATAGATTACTTCCCAGAAGACCTGTTTATGGCAAGGTTGAATTATTTACTACAAAGGGACTGATATTTCAGTTCTAAGCCTATCTCTGCCGGAACTTTGTGACTTTGATTTTGTGACTTTGACAAGTTACTTTCTTCTGGGTTCAATGTCTCCTTATGTATTAATTGAGTAAATAAATTTTGTGATTATTTTCCAACTCGTAAATTTAACAGATTCCTGCATAGGGGCATAAGGGTTTGTACGTACAGAAACTTCCAAGGCCAATGTGTTCAGCCACATAGGCGGGGATCGCACAGCTCTGGGGTAGCTGTTTACCTGAACTGTTATGATGCAACCCCCTGTAGTTGTGCATTGGGCAGGTGCACACACACACACATCCACGTGAATCTTTAGGGATTTTTAAGGCATGAAATCTATTTTTTTTTTATTTGTGTTACTATAGTGCAGCCATTTCTGTAATCTCATAGGGAGCCCATGAAAGCAGGAAGAAGAATACAGATAATTCCAGCTGAGTACTAATGCTCTGATCCAGACTTCTAGAAGATGCTGTGATCAATTATTTTCATTTTAATTATAAAAGTGTTCAATTTTTAACCATCAACTACTCTATCTCTGATAATAGACATACATACTGAACAATAGTTTAGTGTGGAGCGAATCTCCCCCATGCACATGAAAAAACAGGGAAGCTGATATCACAAGTTGCTGAGCAAATTTCCTATAAAGTAAAGCATGTTGAAACAGGAGAGAAAAGAATGGGTAACGAACAGGGATCTGTTCTTATTTGGCCAAGATAACAGGGACAGTTCCTGAACTTCTGCAATCTTTCTTTCTACAAGCCAGCAGGCAAGTGGCCAATACTCTGTTATCCCAATTATACACAAAGACAGACCAACACAATGTAAGCTTGCATTTTAATAAATGTTTTCTTAGATCTAGAACAACAATGCATTTGCTTTGCTGCCTCCTTCATTGGTACTAATATTAAAATAGGAAAATACTAATTTCTACCTCGTGGAGTTTTTTGGTGATTAAATTAAATATAGCTCTTCAGCTCTTAGCCCAGTGTCTGGCATGTACAGTAAGTGTTCAATAGGTATTAGTTGCTCTTGTTTATATTTTAATTCAAATAATGAATTGCGATTTTAGTTTCATGCCTATTTTACTAACATTAAAAACCTTACATGTTTATGTTTAATTTTTATAATAATAATAATACTATTATTTTATCTCACTCATTTCCATCTTTTTCCACTCACTTACTTGTTCTGGGTTTGTTCATTTCTCTCTCTCTCTCTTTTAACTTCCTTCTCCGATTTGTCCTTTCTTATTATTTCTTTCACTTTGTTTTATTACCTTCATGTTAGTTTACTATTTTCCAATTTAACTCTTTGGTCAGTAAAATCTCAGTTTTCTTATAGAAAAAATGAGCTAGCCCTAACCTACAATTTTTTCCCACAGTCAAAATTTAGTGGCTGTATGAATCCGTGTAACAAATGTGGACACTACAGGGCAGGGTGGTTGGAGATATTTGGGGTCGGGGAAAGACACCCAACTAGCCTATGCAATGAGGATGCTCTGACAAATTTGTCATCTTATACCACAATCGTGTAGGGAAGTACTGAATGTTAGTTTAGGGTGAAAGCCCCAGGGGAAAAGGCCAAAGTAGCTATGAGTGACTGCACTTTTTAAAGTATTTGGTCACTTTTCTAGTGACTAAGGAAAAAATGAACAAGACCTTTCCATCCGCGTAGATTACATTTAGTTCTATTAAAACTTTCTATTTCAAGGTGACTGCAAAAATGGTCCTTCTAACCTGTAGTTAGTAGAACAAGTAACTGAACCACCTGGATTGTTTCTGTCTTCAAACTCAGGCACTCGTGATTGAAATCAGTAATGTTTTGCTAAGGTAAAGTGCAACCTAATAGAAGTGAAACTAAATGCCAGTAAATGAATGCTGTTCACTCAGACTTTCAAATATTTGTTTAATTTTTCATCAACATCAGTTACTTGTCTTGGTAAATCCATATTTTAATTATTTATTTCAACTGAGCATAAAATCTACTACCATAAAATCTATTTGTGCAAAATAGCTAAATGCTTCATTTTGTTTTTTTCAGCTTTTTTTCAAATTCGAATTGATAAAGTATGATTTTAAGAAAGATGAACCCATGAGAAATGAACAGAATTGGTGCAGTTGTGTGAAAAAAGGTAAGACTTGTATTTAAAGATGTCTCCTCCAATGAAGTTTTTGAACTTCTATAGAGAGTTGTCCCTCCGTATCCTCAGGATACCTGATCCCAGGACCCTCAGTGGATATCAAAATCCACAGACGATCAAGTTTCTTTTATAAAATGGCATAGAATTTACATCTAATCTATACACATCCTTCCACATACTTTAAACAGATTATTTATAATATCGAATTAATGTAAATAGTTTTTATGCTGTATTTTTAAATTTGTATTTTTTTTGTTATTATATCATTATTTTTTATTGTGTTTTTTTTTTTTTTTTCCTGAATATTTTGGATCTCAAGGTTGGTTGAATCCATGGATGCAGAACCATGGATACAGAGGGCTGACTGTAATACTGAATTGAAAAAGGAAAAATGACTAGGTATACTATGTAATTTGCCTTTTTTGAATTTTAATGCAAGCAGAATGCTTTAATTGTTAAATCCGAAGAGCACCAAATAGATCACTGTGATGGCAACTTTTTAATCACGATTCAGCTCATATTTTTCTTAATCTGTCACTTCTAGTTCCTAACAGTGGCATATGTCTTAAGTCCTGTATCACCAAACTATAACATAAAATTTAATGAATGAATTTATCATTCTAGATAAATTAGAAAGTCTGGCTAATTTGAATTTAAACTAGGCTCTGACACTTCGAAACTGACCAACTTTGGGCAGGTTAATCAAGCTGAGTCTCATTTCTTTATATGTAAAGAAGAGGGAACTGTATTCATTTGGCGAGGTAATTATTCACAATTAAATGAAATGTATGTAAATATCCTACATATTTACTTCAAATGTGAAGATAAAGGTTGAAAACTTGTTTTTTCTTGTTTTTTTCTGGTAGCTGGATGATTGAAAAAAAATTGTAAGCTTTATCTATCCAAAATCAAAATCTCTGTATTTTAAGCCTATGGGCATTTAGCAAGTATGTTTCTCTTATTCAATTCTATAAATACTGTCCAAGTAAAAAGCAATCTCTGAAGAGATTGCAAACAACTCAAAAACACTTTTCTAGTGTTTTATTTATTACAGTTACAATAATGTCTGATATTGGAACTTGAATCTCAGAACTGTGCTTATGCAAACTCGGAATTTCTTACAGAGACAGTTGACCCCACATGTCTGCTTTACTGTTTTGGAATTCTCATTATGAACTACTCAGTATTTTTTTTTTCTACGAAGGTATTGTGTCTTTACAGTGTAAATTATTCCTAGACGGAAAGCATATGAACACACTCTGACCTATTTAAAGATTTGCAATAATTAATCAGAGAAGAAATTGTCACTTGTGTCATGAAGAAGAAAAACAAAGAACATAAATTTTGAGAATGATGTTAGAGTCTTAAAAATCCTGAAACAAAGGGGACCCAGACTGGCAGGATATATAATAGAGATGAGCCTTTGGCATCAAATGGACTTGGTTAAAAAACAAAAACAAAAACTACAACGCTTACATTTGCCAGCTGTTGGACATTGGGCAAATTACTTCTTTTTTTTTTTTTCTTTTGTCCCTCAATTTCTTCACCTGTTTTATGAAGATTGATCAGCGCCAGTCTTGCACGTTTTTGATGAAGATTAGATGGAATACACGTGTAAAGCTTGCAGACTAGTGAGTGGTACCCAGACAGTGCTCAGTAGGTTTAACACTGGTGGTTGTGCTGCTGTTGATAGGACAGTGTTGGCGATTACGACCGTGGGATGAGGATGATATGGCTTCTGCGGGAGCATAGCATGCTTGTTTTGGTCAACAGCTTGTGTGCCCATGGAAGCCTGAATGATCAGGAGTGGGAAAATAATTGAATAGAGAATACTAAAAGTACGAATTGCTTTGAATCTTCCTGGGATCCAACTCCATCTAAGTAGCCACATGGACATCCCATCTGTTTATAGCAGGCAAAGCAGGTAGATTACGGCCTTGAAGACCTCTGGACAATGACTGTTGCTTTCCCTCTCTTGTCACCTTATCTCAGGAATAGCTTTCACCTTGCAAATTGCTGGGGGAAATCTTGGTTAATCTGAATAAGTTTGACTTGAAAATTATTTCAGGTAATGTGTCTCAACATAAGTGAAAGTAATAAGTATCAATGAATCTCATTTCTTTCCCATCAAAGACTTCCAAAATAGCATCCTAGAGAAAGAAACCATTTTCTTAAATTTCTAATAACACATTAGCTGGATCAGAGAGCGTGTTGTACAGAAACCTTGCCTCAAAATCATAGAGATGTAATTTGAGGTCTGTGTTTCATCCCATCGGTCCTTCCTTCTAGAATAGGGATTCTAATATCAATTTCAAAAAAACTTCAATGAAGAATAATCAAGGTGACAATTGCAAAGGGCTTGTGTAAATGTCTAATAAACATTGCTATCCTCAGTTTATTATAATAAAATTATTATTATGGTTGTTATTTATATGGGTGTCAATGTTATTTGTGTTATTATCTACATGATCCAAAACAGAAGTAGCCATTGGTCTATCTACCCAGGAAGTAAGAAACATTTAGTACATCTTTTCTTTCCATTCAATTCCCTTTTGGTTTTTCTGAATAGTTTGTATTTATGGTAATCTCTTAAAGGAGGCACTAAGTGTGAGTGATGTCAAATCTAGAAATACGTTCAGAGGAAAGTGAGATGTTAGCCAGACAAAATTTGATACATACATAGTGCACGAAACAGTAATTCTAAGAAGATAACTGCAGATACCCTTCTCTCTTACAGGAGAACCTGGGCTTCTCATTTCCAGAGTGAATGCAAAAAGTCCCTTTTTTGGTTATGCCGGGCCTTACAAGCATACACACAAAAAATTGCTTTTTGATGTTTTTAAGAAGGGAGATGTTTACTTTAACACAGGAGACCTGATGGTCCAAGATCAGGATTTCCTTTACTTTTGGGACCGTATCGGAGATACTTTCAGGTATGAAATACCCTGGGATGCACAGCTTGCCCTGTAATTGTGAAACATGCTTCTACAGAAACGTCAGAGACCACATGCTCTTCAGCTTTCCAGGCAAACAGAATCTGTTTATCTCTATAACGTTTTCTCATTTAGAAATTGATTGGCCATCTGTTTCTAGATTGAGCTACAAGTTAAATGTTGATGCAAAATTTTTATAATTACTTTAATGAGTCAGTTGAGTTCAAATCTGTGTTCTCCTTTGTAGGGATATCAAACTGGCAGATAGATGTGAGGTCTAAATGGTAGGGTTAAGACAGAAAACCAATTCAGTCAAATAGGACCTAATTTTTGACCTACTGATAAATAGTTGAAATAGCAAAATTCCCCTTTCTTATGTTTTTTAATAATTCTCTAAGATTATCTCAGGCCTATAAAATGATTTTTCTTTACTAGCCAATGACTAGTCAAGCATTCAACACATGATTAAATAAATTACTTTGTACATCCTTACTTTCTGTACTATACTATAATCTCACTTTGTATAAAATTATGTTAATTGAAATAAAATATTTATATACATTTGAGGAGCCAAAGGGGTTAATACCTAGAAATTAAAGTGTCTGAGCATACGGAAAGACAACTATATTTTTACTTTCAATTTTTTATATCCCTGTCATCAGAGACAGGGAATGATTTTCACTTACTCATTATGCTACAAAATAAGCATTTTTGTAATTAGAATCCTTATCATCATTTTATTTTCATCTGCATCATAAAATATTTTATAGTAAGAAATTTATACTAATGAGATATCCAGAAATTTTAACTGGAAAACACATGCTGATTTTATGGAATTGCCAACAAAGTATGTCCTTAGAAATACCTTTCATTTTGAAACTTACAATTAGTATTGGTCACTCACTAGATGCTTAGAACAAAACGCAAGGCGTTAAAACTAAAACTGGATACCTGCTTCTTCAAATACAGGTGCACTAACTGGAATTTGTTTTCATCTAGATGGAAAGGAGAGAACGTTGCAACCACAGAGGTTGCTGAAGTTATTGGAAAATTGGATTTCATACAGGAAGCGAACGTCTATGGTGTGTCTGTGTCAGGTATAAATGTATTTCAGATTTTGGAAGGATGCTCGGGATGGCATGTAGTATTGTTTAGTTTCATAACAATTTTACTAATTCAATGTTTTGATTTTTATGTATTAAGACAAACATCTTAGTCTTGTCTTGGCAGATAATGCCCTTGTCCAAGCTAATCCCCTTCATGGTCACATCAGGGGGATGGGGTTAAGTGAACCTTAAAGCTCGTGTGTGTTTTTAAGCAGACCTTGAAAGCTGGTCAGTGACTCACTTGTTAAAATTTGTTACGACTTTAAAATAATCTATTATTTTTCTCTTTAGGGTTTGTGCAAACTGCTAAATAGGAAGGTGTTCTGCTTTAAATGTTTAGTAATACTGACTTGTACTTAAAGTTGGTCTTTAAATAATCATTTAAAAACTTTTCCTCATTATCTTTATAAATATGCACAGGAGGATCATCCCATATTACTGAAAATGGAACAGAAAAGTGACTAATTTGAAGTCACAGAACAGCCATTCTCTATTTTTCCAGCTGATGCTGTAGCTGCAGGGCACATGAGGGGTGGGAGTGCTTGGGTAGGAGAGCAAAGGAAGGGAATAATTATTTAATGCTAGAGAAAGGCTCCAGAATGTTCTGTTCCCTTGTAAAGATCTGTAGGTGTTAAGCATTAAATTATGAAACACTAGTTTCTAGTTTCTTAAACACATGCCCTTTTTTATTTTTACATTAATGCCTAAGATATACATTTCTACATTTGCCTTTAGACTAACGAGTCTTTTCTTTATATTTGTATTAGTGGTCTTAGGTTGAGAATTATGGGTAATTTATAACGTTTCCCATTCAATCTGTTTTATTTCTGTAGTGTAGACAATTAGGAGTAGACACTGGTCGTGCCTATTTTTAAATGTTTTCTAGAAAGTAAATCATATGCTTGGGAAGGACACAGATTCATTTGGGCTTCTGTCACCTTGCTATCACCACAACAGTTTTAATTTCTCTATTTATCAGAATTCATAGGTAAGTAACAGAATTTATTTTTGAAAACGAATTTAACTTATAAAATTAATTCTATTTCAAACATTTTTTCAGGTTATGAAGGAAAAGCAGGGATGGCTTCTATCATTTTAAAACCAAATAAGTCTTTAGATTTGAAAAAATTTTATGAACAAGTTGTAGCATCTCTACCAGCTTATGCCTGCCCAAGATTTTTAAGAATTCAGGTAATTTTACTATTTGAATTTACTATCACATTTAAGACCAGGGAACAGGAGGTGGTTTAATTTCAAAATGATATTGTTTCCTTTAGATATATGCATTTTATTTGTGTTAGGACATTTCAAGAGTCGTGGGATGCCCGAGGAGGCAGAGCTGAGCCTGACTGACACCATGTTTGCCGCCTAATTTTAGAGGGCACATGAGGAAATGCTAGGACATATTTACCTTGGTCCTCATTATAAAATTGTTCGGTTTCTCTTCAGGGCCTCAGAGAAAAATGTCCCAGAGATAGTGGCAAGCCAAAACTCTGTCTTACAACACACCTTGTGAAGACATTTAGTGCGTAGGAGTCTAGAATTAGAATTAATAAGGAACTATCAAGAAGTCTGCAGGATGTGTGCAGAACCTAAAGGCAACTGGCATTAAGCAGCTGGCAAAAGCAGGGATGGCTTCTATCATTTTAAAACCAAATAAGTCTTTAGATTTGAATTTTTAATTTTTAATTTTTTAATTTTTTAATTTTACTATCATTCTGTCCAACCTCTCCCTCACCCGGACCTTGTATTTTGGGGAATTCTGAGTTTATTTATTTTTGGATGAGGGCTCATCCTTGTTAGGTTACTAGTGTATAGTGAAAAGAAAACAAATTTTCTCAACGACTGTGTAACTTTAGTTACTCATTCACTCAACCATTTATCATCCCTTCATATCCAATCACGTAGACTTTTACTGAATATACTTGACATATCACTATTAGATCCTAGTGGAGCAATAGACTGTGTCATCCTCAGTTTTAAAGCATTTCCCAAGCAATCCTCATAGCCAAGTCACTACCTGTCCAAGGAGACACATCATCTGAACTACAATAAATTCATATTTCATTTGCTTTTTTTTAACTTTTAAGTTTTTACAAACATTGTCTCAGATTATTTTTGTTAACAATCCTCTGTAATACTAAAGATCAGTAAATATGAAGCAGAAGTAATCTATTTTAACTGAGATTTGCATTGGGAGTGTTGTAGATTCACATGCCGCTGTAGTAATATAGACAGATCTTGTATGTCCTCTATCCCGTTGTCCCCAAGGGGCAAATTTTGCAAATTTATCACAAAGAGGATATTAACATAATTTCTCAACTTATTAAAATTTCTTCTGCTTTACTTGCACTCATTTGTGTGTGTTTCATACACTTTTTTTTTTTTTTTATCACCTGTGTGTTTTCATGCACCCCTGACCATAGTAAGGATACAAATGATTCCAACCCTACAAGGATCCCTTATGTGGAGCTCACTCTTGCCCCTCCTGACCCTACCCCAAAGTAATATATTTTGATCCCATCAAAAGCTGATACAGCAAGTAATATTTAAAATATTTTTCCCTTATGGCAATTTAAAATTCACTTTCATCAAGCTGAAGAAATATTTTTGCATAGGACTACTGTAGAAGACTTGTTAGCCTTGAACAAATTTAGAAAATACTTCCAAATCATTAAACTCCTACAAAGAACATGGGCCATAACTATTATGTTTATTATAGTATTTCCTATAGTTAGTACAAAGCCTGACCCTTAGGGAATATTTATTTAATAAATGAGTTATGATAATAAGTGCTCTGATAAAAGGAATTTAAAAGTAAAAGTTATTTCCAACAAAATAAGTGAAACTATCTTATTAAAAATCTATTTAGCACAAATTTTAAAAAAGAACTTCATTTATTAAAAAATCAAAATTTGATAACAGTATGGCTGAGATAAAACTAACTATGGACTTTTATTCTTTGTGTAGACACAAGTTGGTATAACAGCTTTAAAAAACAATTTGATAATATATGATCAGACTGCTAAGAGTTTCCATACATCTTGACTTACTGATTTCCACAGAAATTTATCCTCAGAAAGCAATCAAAGATACATGAATGTTACATACGAAGATATTCTTCAAAGTATTACTTATAGTAGTCAAAGTTTTGATATTCTTAATCAAGTCTAAGAATGAGGGCAAGGCTACTTAAAACTAAGTTAGACTGTTAAACCATTTTTTAAAAATACTATTTTGATGAAAATTGTAAGACCTAGAAAAATATACTTTGTAGAATATTAAGTTAAAAAAAAAAAAAAGCAAAACACCAACCTGTATAAATACAGTGAGCATCTAATTTTTTTAAAAAAGAGAATAAGAATATGTGTGCCTTCACAGCCACATCTAATTTAGTGATGACAGGCTTGGGCCCCCAAGGTACGGTGAGGAAGGAAGATTAGGGAAATGGGCTCAAAAAGAAGTGAACTTGAATTAACCCAGAAGGATGAATGAAAACAGCTAGGTTACTCAGAATTGTATGTGGGTCCATACATGTCATCTCATTTAAACTGGTTGTTTTCCCATTTGAAACTCCCACAAAGAAATACACTATTTCTTTTAAACACCTCTAAGCAGATTCTTGAAGTTTCTAGATTCATGACACATTTAGTGTTTCAGTAATTTTTTTCATAGCGCTCTTGGTTCAAAACAAATACATAAACCTTCATTTATTCACTAGTTAAAGCAAAGTAATCAATACTTAGATTTAACGAATCAGTAGCTATTTGAAAAAATAATGCATATAAATCAAAAGGAAAAAATATTTCATTTTCAAATGACCACATTCATTTACTAGGGAGGTGTAAGTTGGACACTGCATAATTCTTCCCCAGCTTAATCCCATGTTCCATGATGATTTTTGTCTGTACTTGCTTTTTATTACAACCACCACCCAAAACTCAACTCAATTTTGCAAAGATACAGCATCATTAAAAGGAAGGTATACTAAGCTACCTTGAAACTATAAATTAACTTGAGCTGGTAATTCGTGAGTGGTGACCAACAGGTGTCACTGGGTTTCCCTTGAAAAAACTTAATATATCCTATGAGACTCCTGGCAATTCACTGAGGTATCCCAAGTTTGGGAACCCAACTTTCAGAGTATTCTGTACCCACTGTGGTTCTTACAGTGTTCTAACTTGCACAATAGATTTGTGTATACTTGTAGGAATTGCTCTCTTTGATAGGTTTTCTCTCTTCCTGTCTCCTATCAGTCTCACAATTACATAATATTGAATTGGTATTGAATCAAAGAGATAGCCTATGTGTTTTAGACCTACTTATAATCAGTTTATTGATTATATTCAAAATCTTTATATATTGAATGAATTAATAGCTGAGTAAAGTTTAAAATTACATCAAACTAAAGATTTAAACATGCTATAAGGCATTTTTTATTTTGAATGTTATTAGTAGTAAATCTAGAGAAGATTATTAGATATAAAATGTTACAGTTAAATATTATATTTTATGGTGTTAACTATTTTAATTATATGTAATAGCTCTTGTAGATAATATTAAATGCTTCCACTCATCCCGGTCATTGTTTTATAGGAAAAAATGGAAATGACAGGGACATTTAAACTACAAAAGTATCAACTGGTAGAAGATGGATTTAATCCACTGCAGATTTCTGATCCACTGTACCTCATGGATAACTTGGAGAAGTCTTATGTTCCATTGACCAAGGAACTTTATGATCAAATAATGTTAGGAGAGATTAAACTTTAAGTTTTGTAGATACGGGATTTTCAGATGCTTTCCTAGGAAGAGTGAAAGGAGATGATGTTATTTTTCATTATGAAATGAGGAAAGGGAACTAACAGAAATTAAGCATCTCCTATATTTCTTTAACAGGCAAGAGAATTTCTTTATTTGAGTAAAACTTTAATTTGTTTTAATTGATATAAATGCTATTCGATTATTATTTTTATACATTTGAGGATTTAGTGCATAACTATTCGCCTTCATGTTAAGGATTTTAAATAATGAGTAAGTGGCTAAAAGACGATCAGTAAAAAAAATGCATTTTCTAATATGTAACATTCCTAGTTTTGAATAAATGGTTAAATGTTACTGAAAAATATTTTTATGTGTTACATCTTATAACTCAATAAAATAATCTTCATTCATACGTGGTTTGAGTTTTTGTTCTGATGCTTTCTGCTATAAACTTCCAAAGGAACTGGTTCAATGCCTGACCCTCCTATCTCCTCTATTTTAAATTCACATTAAGATGACAGAAGAAATATAAAAATATAAAAATAACAGAGCAGGAAAACTGGTAAGCTCAAAGCATTTAGGAATTTGTGGGAGAGATATACATGAGATCAAATTGGTGATACAAACCAACAGAGCTGTTGAAACTGCTTATACCACAGGGAAATAATAGATTACACCAGAACCCTGGTATGATATTATCACAAAGATCAAAGTTGGAAAGGGCTGCGAGTTTGAACAGGCTTGTGAGTGGTTAGCTGGGAAATTTAGGAGGAGGATAGTGTAATGAGCACAATTGTATTTATCTCAAGCTGGAAACAGCAGGCTCCAGTGTTTCCTTCAAGCTAGAAACACACAATAGGCTCTTTTAATAAGGTGAAGTATCTTTGTGAAGCTGAACAGAGAAGGGGATTAGAGCCTAGCAAGAAGCCCTGTCCACCAGCTCGCACCACCAGAAGGAAAGGTTGTCCTGGCTTTCTGTTGTCTCTCACGTTAAAGAGCTTACTTAGGTTAGAGCAGATGATTTATCTTTGTCATCATTTGGAAATCACATATTATGAAGTTAAAACTTTTTTTTTTCTGCATTTTTTTGGCTGGGGCTGGGTTTGAACCAGCCACCTCTGGCATGTGGGGGTGCTGCCCTACTCTTTTGAGCCACAGGCACCACCCAATTAAAACATATCTTAAATGTGAAGGCAGGCTCATGGCCTGTAATCCCAGCTCTGTGGGAGGCTGAGGCAGAATAATTGCCCGAGCCCCAGAGTTGGAGACGAGGGCAAGGAAGCAAGACCCCTGTCTCTACAAAGAAATTTTTAAAAATTAGCCGAGTGTGGTGGTGTGCACCTGTAGTCCAGCTGCTCAGGAGGCCATGGTGGGAGGATCAGGAGAGTCTGGGGATGCATGGATGCGGTGGGGTGTGACTATGACACTGCCCTCCAGCCTGTGGGATAAGTACGACTCCTCCCCCAGCACTGTCCTCCCCCTCTTCCAGCTGCCTCCACAGGGTGGCCCCACAGGGAGCAGCCACTTGGTGCCACCCCGCAGGGCCTCCCTGGAGGCACAGAGAGGCTTACTGTCTGGGCCCAGCAGCAGTAGCTCAAGACTCCCTTTGCTGACCCTGACACCTCTGATCTGCCAGCTGACCAAGCAGCCACCACAGCCCCTGAAATGGAGTTCAGTAACTCTGTGACTGGCTTGGTGACACTAGACCCAGAGGCCTTCCTAGCTAAGCATTTAGAATGTAAGGATGACAGCTCCCAGCCATGGCAGTGTGCTCCTTGACAGTGAGAGCCATATGTCTGGATGGCATCACAGCTTACGGCTTCACAGATGACCTGGGCATCAAAGAGTGGGTGAGGGAGTCGTGGACCCATGCACACAGCCAGGCCACTGTGGAGATGACCTCCAAGTTCAAAAAGCTCATTGCTGATCTCTGGATGGGTTCTTGGGTTTCTGTGACAACTGCCATGTGCAGTCTCCTTGTGACAAGGGGAAGACCTCTGCCAGCCCTCTAAGGGGCTCTGCCATGGCTGCCTGCACACCTGCTGCTGAGCTTCAGTAAGCAGGACTCTCCAAACTCCTGGATCAGCAGCTCCCCTGGCGAGAGCAGGCTCTGCCTGCCCCCAAGAACTTGGCAGAGCAACCAAGGGAGAGGAGAACCACAGAAAAACATCCAATGATGTTCAGAGAAAGAGGAATAGCCACTTGGTTGCTTTTCTCTTTGCTTCTTTAATATTCTATCTTCCTGCATCTCCAAGTACAGTTTGGGCTTGTCGACGCACCCCCTCAGCTTCCACCCTTTCCATGTTTTCCCCCTTTTTAAGTCATATCTTATCTACTTGTTTGGGTCAAACAGATGCATATTTTGACAGCTTCCAAGTAAGGAGGCTGAGATGATTCTTGATGATGGAGTGGATTTGTGCCCTGACTAGTTTAAAAGAACTTTGCTGGGTCTCGGTTGAAGAGCAGAAGTCCATCGTGGCCCTGGGTGAGGACAGAAGCCCACAGAGGCCCAGGGTTGTTACCTGTGGCTTCCAGGGTCTGCAGAGCCATAATCAGGCTAATCCTGTGGTGGATGAGAGCTGATGGGCAGTTGTAAGTTGGTAAAGGGAGTGTTGATCTCTCAAATTCTCACTCTCAAATTCCAGCTGACACACCGATGTACCCTGTGTGTCCTTGAGGGCCTCTTCCCAGCAGGCTCTGTCTGGCTACAGGCGGCTTCAAATGTGAAAGATTATACTACCTTCTCTTTGATTTTTCTTTTAAAAACAAACAACAAAAGGTGCAGCTCTGGGCTTGGACGCCATTTTGCGAACTTCGCGTGGGTTGCGTTACAAGAGTGTTTGAAAAGAAAATGCCAGTTATTAGGATGCTGAGGCAGGTAGTGGGCCCAATGGTACTGCGCCCAGCCTGTGGCTGTTTGACAGCTGTCTTGCCAGTCCGGTTTCTGGGCACCTCCCCTCAGCAAATTGTAACAGATACCAACTTCCACTCTGCCTCTTTCTCTGAAACAGACTATCCACGAGTCTTAATTACAGGAGGTCTTGGCCAGCTAGGAGTGGGGCTTGCTAACCTTTTGAGGAAATGATTTGGGAAGAACAATGTGATTTTGTCCAACATAAGGCAGCCTCGCGATCATGTCTTCCATAGTGGCCCGTTTATTTATTCCTATATCTTGGATTACAAGAACATTCAGATTGTGGTAAATAACCGCATCACCTGGCTATTTCATTATAGTGCTTTGCTCAGTGTGTTTGGAGAAGCAAACATGTCCCTGGCGAGAGCTGTGAATATAACTGGATTGCATAATATTCTGGACATTGCAGCAGAGCACAGTGTGTGGCTGTTCGTGCCCAGTATGATTGGGGCTTTTGGACCTACCTCTCCCCGGAATCTGATCCCTGATCTCTGCATTCAGAGACCCAGGACCATCTATGGGGTGTCCAAGATCCATGCGGAGCTCATAGGAGAATATTATCATTACCAGTATGGCTTAGATTTCCGATGCCTGAGATACTCTGGAATCATTTCAGCTGACTCCCAACCTGGAGGAGGAACAATTGACTATGCAGTCCAGACCTTCCACAATGCTGCAAAGAATGGCAAATTCAAGTGCAACCTGGACCCAGCACGAGGCTCCCAATGATGTACATTGATGACTGCCTCTGGGCCACCCTGGAGGTCATGGGGGCCCTGGCTGAGTCTCTGTCCATGAGGACCTACAACATCAATGCCATGAGCTTCACCCCTCAGGAGCTGGCCCTGGAGGTTCTCAAGCACATCCTGGAATTTCAGATCACATACAATGTGGATGCTGTTCACCAGGCCATAGCAGATAGTTGGCCGATGAACTTTGATGACAGCAACGCTCGAAAGGACTAGGGATGGAAACATGATTTTGACCTCCCAGAGATGGTGACCAGAATGTTGAACTTCCACGTCTCCAACACCAGGGTGGTCCAGGCTGAAGGATGTGAGGGAGAAGCTCTTGGCAGTCCTGAGAGGAAAATGTATCTCTTTAGAAGCCTATATTCGAAAATCAGAAACAAAGCGCATCAACAAGCTCACAAGCCATCTGATGGAATTAGGAAAAGAAGAACAATTTAAGGCTAAACCCAGCAGAAGAAAAGAAATATCCAAAATTAAGTCAGAGATTAATGAAATTGAAAACAAAAGAATCATTCAGAGAATTAATGAAACAAGGAGTTGGTTTTTTGAAAAAATTAATAAAATAGATAAACCTTTGACTAGACTAACTAGAAATAAAAAAGTAAAATCTCTAGTAACCTCAATCAGAAATGACAAAGGGGATATAATGACTGATCCCACAGAGATACAAGAGATTATCTCTGAATACTACCAGAAACTTTATGCCCAGAAATTTGACAATGTGAAGAAAATGGATCAATATTTGGAATCACACCCCCTCCCTAGACTTACCCCAGATGAAATAGATCTCCTGAACAGACCAATTTCAAGCACTGAGATCAAAGAAACAATAAAAAAATTTTCCAACAAAAAAATGCCCTGGTCCGGATGGCTTCACACGAGAAGGTTAAGAAGAGCTTATTCCTATACTGCAGAAATTATTCCAAAAAATTGAGAAGGAAGGAATCTTCCCTAACACATTCTATGAAGCAAACATCACCCTGATACCAAAACCAGGAAAAGACCCAACTAAAAAGGAGAATTTCAGACCAATTTCACTAATGAATATAGATGCACAAATTCTCCTCAAAATCTTAGCCAATAGATTATAGCTTATCATCAAAAAATGATCATACATCAGGATCAAGTAGGTTTCATCCCATGGTTTAATATACGCAAGTCTATAAACGTTATTCACCGTATCAACAGAAGTAAAACCAAAAACTATATGATCCTCTCAATAGATGCAGAAAAAGCATTTGATAAAATCCAGCATCCTTTTCTAATTAGAACACTGAGGAGTATAGGCATAGGTGGCACATTTCTGAAACTAATTGAAGCTATCTATGACAAACCCTCAGCTAGTATTTTACTGAATGGAGTAAAACTAAAATCTTTTCCTCTTAGAACTGGAACCAGACAAGGTTGTCCTCTGTCACCATTTCTATTCAACATAGTGCTGGAAGTTCTAGCCAATACAATTAGACAAGACAAGAAAATAAAGCGCATCCAAATCGGAGCAGAGAAGGTCAAACTCTCCCTCTTTGCTGATGATATGATCTTATATTTAGATAACCCTAAAGACTCAACCACAAGACTCTTGGAAGTCATTAAAAAACACAGTAATGTTTCAGGATATAAAATCAATGTCCACAAGTCAGTTGCTTTTGTATACGCCAACAACATCCAAGATGAGATGTTAATTAAAGACACAACTCCCTTCACCACAGCCCCAAAGAAAATGAAATTCCCAGGAATATACCTAACAAAAGAGGTGAAGGACCTCTGTAAAGAAAATTATGTAAACTTAAGAAAGGAAATAGCAGAGGACTTTAACAAATGGAAGAACATGACATGCTCATGGCTGGGAAGAATCAACTTTGTTAAAATGTCTATACTTCCCACAGCAATTTACCGATTCAACGCCATCCCTATTAAAATACCAACATCCTATTTTCAAGACTTGCAAAAAATGATTCTGTGTTTTGTCTAGAACCAGAAAAAACCCCATATAGCTAAGGCAGTTCTTTGTAGTAAAAAAAAAGCTGGGGGTATCACCATACCAGATTTTAGGCTGTATTCCAAGGCCATAGTCAAGACAGCATGGTACCGGCACAAATATAGAGACAGCCATTTGGAATCAAATAGAAAACCAGGAAATGAAATCAACAACTTACAGTCACCCAATCTTCGATAAACTAAACAAGAGGGTCCACTGGGGGAAAGATTCCGTATTCAATAAATGGTGCTGGGAGAACTGAATATCCACATGTAAAAGACTGAAACTGGACCCACACCTTTCTCCACTCACAAAAATTGATTCCAGATGGATAAAAGACTTAAATTTAAGGCATGAAACAAAAATCCTCAAAGAAAGAACAGAAAAATCGCTGGAAGATATCGGCCTGGGGAAAGATTTTATGAGGAAGACTGCCATGGCAATAGCAACAACAGCAAAAATAAACAAATGGGATTTAATTAAACTGAAAAGTTTCTGTACAGCCAAGGAGACAACAACCAAAGCAAATAGACAACCTACCCAATGGGAAAGGATATTTGCATATTTTGAATCACACAAACACTTAATAACCAGGACCTATACAGAACTTCAATTAATTCACAAGAAGAAAACCAACAATCCCATACATCAATGGGGAAGAGAGATGAATAGAATCTTCTCCAAAGATGACAGACGAATGGCCAGCAATCATATGAAAAAATGCTCATCATCCCTAATTATTAGAGAAATGCAAATTAAAACCACCCTGAGATATCATCTAACCCCGGAAAGAATGGTCTATATCACAAAATCTCAAAACTTCATATGCTGATGTGGATGTGGAGAGAAAGGAACAGTTTTACACTGCTGGTGGGACTGCAAACTAATACAACCTTTTTGGAAACAAGTATGGAGAAACTTCAAGGAACTCACCCTAGACCTGCCATTTGATCCTGCAATCCCATCACTGGACATCTATCCATAAGGAAAAAAAAAAAAAAAAACCTTTTATTATAACGACACTTGTACTAGGTGGTTTATCACAGCCTAATTTATAATTGCCAAAATGTGGAAACAACCTAAACACCCTTCAACCCAGGAATGGATCAGTAAGCTGTGGTATATGTTTATGATGGAATATTATTCAGCCATAAAAAGGAGATTTTGCAGAATTTGTACTAACCTGGATGGAGGATTTTGATTTGAAGACAATTAATGACATGGTGGGGCATGGGGGAAGGGGAGAGCAGACAGAGAAGGATGGAAGGGTTGAGGGAAAGGAAAAGAAGAAAAAAAAAAAGAACAAGAAAAGAAAAGAAAATACTGACTAACTTGCGCATAAATTGGTTTTAATTTTGACCAAAGTATATTACTTAAACATTAATTTTTAACTCAATTGTTAATTGTTGTTAATATGTTGTTTAGGAAATTATATCTTCGTTTATAAGTGACATATGTTTGTAATTTCTCCTTTATAATAATATATTTTCTCCAATTTTAATATCAGGTGTACCCAGATCAAGTAGAATGATTTTGACGTATTTCTTCTTTTTCTATTGTCTATAAGATTTAGCATGATGTTTTTTGAAATTATCTTTTACTTTTATTTATAAATATGAGCTGTCTATTTTTTGTTACTTAAAAAAAAAAGAAGTTGACTGATGACTCTATACTGAATCTCAGAGTCAAAGCATTTTATAATAGACATACTCTTATTTGACAATGTGAATGTTACTTTCTTTGCATTATTATTACTGTTGCTTAATATTTTGATGTAGCAATTGTCTGATTCCTTTTCTGAATGTATTTATGTTCGTTCATTCTTTACAAGGTTTTTGTTTCTAGTCATTATCTTAAACATTGTTATTGTTATTAAATTTCAAGTCTTTTTAATTTTGCGAAGGCAAGAAAAAAGGAAACCTAATTAACATATGTATATGTAAAAATAAAGAATAATAATAAAAGTACAAAGTTTTTAGGGTTCTATTCTTCAAGAACTTGTAGCATTATGAAAATTCTCATATTGTGATAGCAAACAATAAATAATAACCAATAAATATGCATAATGATGCATCAAACTACAAATAAAGCTTCTCTTAGGGTATTATTTATTTTAGGAAAAAAACTAGAAGTTTAGGTGTATGGACGAGCTCTCCAGGCAGATGCTGTTTGTTCTCCACATGTAACTTGTCAACTGAAGTTGACAAGGTGCCCCTTTGCTACCTTTCTGAGGAATACCTTCTGAGGATTACTGGAACAAATTTTACAGCTGAGGTTTTAAAAGTAATATTCCATTAGATGAGGTTCACATTCCAGCTCCTTATACTTCAGATGTATTTGATATATGAAAATAATACTTTTACACAATTTTTTCACCTGTGTCACTTGAACCTAGGAAAGGTCCCTTGATCTACTTCGCTACTGAAGTGAATAAGCTACTACAACTAAATTCTAGTCATCACTGGTTTGTAAACACACCGGATCTAACCTGGAAAAAATTAGAATGTCTGCCAAAGAGAGGGATAAATGCAATTGTTTATATTTTCATCATTCTATTATTTAATTTGGGCAACTGTCAGACAAGGATCTGGCATCCACAAATGTCAAGAGGTTATGGCTGTGATCTGAATTTTGTCTTCCTCTAGTAGTGAAAAAAATCACATTATGCTTCTTACTCATCATCTCAACATATGTTTGGACTGTTGATGACACAAACGTGGGTGGTTTTAGACAAATTTGTATTACTCCTTGAAGTCATTTGTTATCTAAATACACTTTGTCCTACCGTGACTCTACACAGCAAAGAGATTTCAAGTCAGACTGAAACCCACGCATTTGAGGCTTTTTGCCAGTTTCTTTCAACGCAAAAGTTAAATTTACATTTTTCTGCAAAATAAGCAAGATTTGTCCTGTTTACTGTTTTTTTCCTCCTACAATGATTACCACACTGAATAACTAATTTCTCAAATGCACCACTGTATTCTTCAACAGAAAGCCTTTAGTTAGTCATTTTGCACACTTAAGATCTTAACAGAATGATATATTTCCACTGCAATGTTGGAGACTAAACTCAAAAAGAAAATGCATTATTGTATAGAAATTATGTATTTGTTCACTTTGTTTTAAGAAAAATACTGCCTGGTTGCTCAGGGAGAAAGAAAACAAACATTTGGGAAGAAAACAAATAATTTTGTTCACAGAAAAACAAAGATGTAAATGAACCCTGGCTTAGTTTCAACTTTATATTTAAAATGGTCATGGTCTTGAAATAATTCCATTTGTTGACAAGCTACCAGGGGGAACATGGATGATAAAACTGCTTTCTTTAAATTTTGGAAGGATTTTTAGAATTAACAAAACTAGTCTTCAAATAGATATACTTAAGTTAATCGAGAAGTATTTGTAAAATTTGTAAAATGGCGTTGCTTATATGAATGAATATTATTAATTCTTTTAAAAGCTTTAGGGTAAGAAGATACAATGAACGTACAGAAGCACCAACTCTTGAGCAGCACATATATAATCAGTAACCCAGGCAGTAGAGGAATAATGTATGTATATTTTAATTCATTAATTTATTTATTTATAGTTTTTAAATGATGGAAATGTAATTCTCACAGTTCTGGAACTAAGATCAAGGTGCCAGCATGGTCAGAGTCCAGTAAAGACCCTTTCCCAGTTGCAAACTACTAACATACCCCTGTGTCCTTACATGGTGGCAGAGCTCTTTTAAAAAAACAAGTTATACAAAGAAATTATTATACTGTTAAAAATTAAAATTTATTGAGGGTTCCAAGTTACAGGTTACCAAGTTTCCTGTTATAATATTATAATATATCATTTAGTTCTTTTTAGAACCCTGGTGAAGTGGTATTATTTTTTTAAAAAAATTAAAAAACACAAATGAAACTAATAAAATTACAGAGTTTCTTAAGCTAATGTTTAATGATTATTAGAAGAAGAATATTCGTTCACAAATCCAAGTCTATGAAGAGAGAAGGTCATGCATTCTCTCTGCCCTACACACGGGCAATTACAGTCAAAAGGAAGCTTTTTCACATTTTTCACAGGAGGCATCAATCACTGAGAAAGAAGTTGGAAACCAACATAGACAGCCTGCAGAGATGAGAATGTTAGAATGTGCACAACTACAGCAGATACACCTCTGAGTCTGTACTGTACAGGGTATCCCCAAAGTCGGCCCTAAAGTCACCATGCATAGAGAAATGGGAAATGATAGCTAAATGCACTTTATTTACAAAATATTCATTAACAAATTTTACAGTGCCAGTCAACACATAGAGAATATTTTGTAAATATTTTGTAAAATTTTGTAATAGATATTTGTAGATAAAAGTACATTTAGCTATAATTTGTATTACATGAATTTTTTTTTACAAAGCGTATATTCATATAGAATTTCCTTTTTAAAAATGCTTCAAAATATATTTGTAGGAAAAAATAAACTAATCATCTTTTAATGTCCATCTCAAATACTTTCACTTCCAAACTTTCTGTTCTCCCTCTGAATTGCTCTGTACTTGAGTATGCATCATTCTTATGGCATTTATTTAAATTACAAATAAGAAAGATCTACTAAAACCAAAAAAACTCACAACAACAAAAATGCCCAGGACCAGACAGATTTACAGTTGAATTCTCCCAAACCTAAAAGGAAGAACTGATATCTACTCTACTGTGACTGTTTCATAACATGAAAAAGGAGGGAGTCCTCCCTAACTCCTTCTACAAAGCCACATCACACCAATACCTAAGCCAGGAAAGTATAGAGCAGCAATAAAAAAAAACCTACACAAAAATGTCCCTCTTGAACACAGATGCAAAAATTCTCAACAAAATACTAGCAAATTGAAGCCAACAACAAATCAATAAAATAATTCACCATGATCAAGTGGAGTTCATCCCAGGGATTCAAGGATGATTCAGCATACACAAATCAAGAAATGTGATTCACCACAGAAACAGAATTAAAAACAAAAAACATATGAACATCCCAATAGATACAGAAAAGCATGCAAAAAAAAAAAAAAAAATCCAGCACCCCTTTAAGAAAAAAAACTCTTAACAGACTAAACATAAAAGGAATATACCTCAAAATAATAAAAGCCACAGGTGGCAACTCTGCCGTCAGCTTTTATACTGAATGGGGTAAAGTTGAAAGCATTTCTCCTAAGAAGTGGGACAAGACAACGGTTCCCACTATCATCACTTCTACTCAACATAGTACTGGAAGCCCTACCCAGAGAAATCAGGAAAGAGAAGGAAATAAAGGGCATACAAATTGGAAAAGAGGAAGTCAGAATATCCCAGTCAGAATATCCCAAGGATATGATCTCATATCTAGCAAACTCTAAAGTTTCCTCCAAACGACTCCTAGAATTGATAAAGAACTTAAGTCAAGTTTGAGACTACAAAATTAATGTATGTGAATTAAAAAATGAAAATGAGATGACACTAATGGTAAAATGTCACATGCTCATGCATTGGAAAAACAAATATCTGTCAAATGTCTCTACTGCCCAAAGTGATTTACATATTTGATGCAATTCTCATCAAAATACTGATGTCATTTTTCACAGAATTGAAAAAAAAATTCTAAATTTCATATAGATTTGAAAAAGAGCCCATTCACAGAAGCAATCTTAGTCAAAAAGAACAAATCTGGAGGTATCACATTATTCAATCTCAAATACACTACAAGGCTATGTTAACCAAACAGCATGGTACTAGTATAAAAGTCGACCCCAAAATCAATGGAATATGATAGGAACACAGAAATAAAACAATGCATCTAGAACCAACTGATCTTTCACAAAGCCAACAAAAACATACACTGGGGAAAATATCCCTATTCAAACAATGGTGCTGGAAAAGTTGGAGAGCCACATGCAGAAGAGTGAAGCTGAATCCCTATCTGTCACCACATACAAAAGTTAACTCAAATTGGGTTAAAAGCTTATGTGGAAGACCTGACACCATAAAAACTGTCAAGGAAAACTTAGGAAAAACTCATTTGAATATTGGCCTAGACAAAGAATTTATAACTAGGTCCCCCAAACAAAATATTATACAACAAAAACAAAAATAGAGGAATGGGACTTATTATACTAAAAAATTTCTGCACAGCAAAAGAAACAATCAACAGAGTAAACAGACAATCCCAAGAATGAGAGAAAATATTTGCAACCTATACATCTGACAAAAGACTAATATCAAGAATCTATAGGAACAAATCACCAAGGAAAAACAAATAACACCATTAACAAGTGGGCAAAGGACATGAACAGAAGTTTCCAAAAGAAGATACCACTGGCTAACAAATATATGAGAAAATGCTCAACATCCCTAATGATCAGGGAAACACATAGGCAACACGAAACACGTATTAAAACCACAATGAGAAGCCATATTACTCCAGTTAGAATCACCATTATTACAAAGGCAAAAAAATAACAGATGTTGGCTCAGATGTGGTGCAGAGAGAACATTTATACGCATTGTTGGGAATGTAAAGTAGTACATCTGTAGAAAATAGTGCAGAGATTTCTCAGAGACCTAAAAGTAGATCTATCATTTCATTCAACAATTTCACTGCTGGGGATCTACGCAAAGAAAAATAAGACATACATAATTGTATGATTATTGCAGCATAATCTCTAATTGCAAGGACACGGCATCAACCTAAGGGCCCATTTATTGACGGATGGATAGAGAAAATGTGGTATATGTATATTTGCTACCGAACACTACTATTCACTAAATGGGTAAATGATGGGTAAAGAATTGTTGAAGAAAAAAAATTATTAGGTATAATTTACATGATTTAGATGATGGGTAAATTAAAAGCCTAAACTTTTCCATCATGCAATTCATCTAGGTAACAATAGTTACCTCGAACCCTCTAAATCCACTTAAATTAAAAATTGGGGGAAGAAAGTTCTGCTGAGTATCAACTCTAAAATGATCTTATCCTTATGTCTAAGAACTTACAACTGAAAGAGTGACATGCAGTAACAGTGAAGCTGTGACCGGGATTAAACGATGGCAAGCAGAAAAACAAAGTCACGGATCCTTAGGAGACAGAATTCTAAGATGACACCCCCATTCTGTCTGGCTTGTTATTGGCCTTGGCTACTGAGAAGCACAGGCAGGAAATGGGAGAACGAGAGGAAAAGCTCATGATTTCTTCTCCATTCCCTGTGTTCTTAGCTCCCCTGTTACTGAGTGTACACTATGTGTCAGGCACTATTCGAAGCATATTATATTTCTTTTTAACTTCGCTTAATCCTCATAACCTACCTTTAAAGTGGAAACCTACCTTTAAAACCCACTTTAAAAATTGGATTAGGTAAAAATCTGTGGAGAGAAAAAGTGGTGGCGCTAGAATTCTACCTCAAATATCATGATTCTGGAGCCCAACACAATTCACTGTCATGTTCTATAATCACCTTGCATAACCTGAATTTATCACTTCAGAGAGGATAAGTAAGTCTCTTGAATGTACTCATTAGGCTGTTTTTAAAAAAAAATGGTTCTACCATTTATGTTTGATTGCTCCCCATACTTGATTACTTTTTTTGTATTTGCCACAGTAAGTAGAGATAATAATTTCAGATATATTTTAAAACCTTACCCACTACTACAATAGGACATGAACACTGAATGATTTTAACAGTGGGTTAAAGGAGTCTGAAATCCTTAAGCATTTGCAATGGGATTTGGGGGACCTTTCTACTTTTGTTGTTGTTATTGCAGTTTTGGCCAGGGCCAGGTTCGAACCTGCCACCCTCGGTATATGGGGCTGGCGCCTGACTCACTGAGCCACAGGTGCCACTCGACCTTGTGTGACAATTTTTCAGTGGTTTCAAGAATTTAAAAGAGGCCAAACTTTTTTTTTTTTTTTTTTTTTTTTTTTTGAGATAGAGTCTCATTATGTCCCCCTCAGTAGAGTGCCATGGTGTCACAGCTCACAGCAACCTCAAACTCTTGGGCTAAAGCGAATCTCTTGCCTCATTCTCCCAAGTAGCTCAGACTACAGGTGCCCACCATAACACCCAGTTATTTGTCATTGTTGTTTAGCATGTCCAGGCTGTGTTTGAACCCACCAGCCTAAGTGTATGTGGCTGGTGCTATAGGTGTCCAGCTGAGGCCAAACTTCACTAGAGGCAAGGAGAGGAGTGTACATCTGGAAATGCAGAGACTGAGGAAAACATCACTGCTGTGTAAAAATGGTTCATGACAATAATCAAGTAACACGACATTGAAGTAGCACTATAGATTGGATTTCTGGTAGTTTTCAGAGTCCTGTACAATTATCTTCAAGTCAGGAAAGTTTCATCCTGAGGAGTGCCTTACACTTTGACAGTGAAACAGAAACACATCTGTGTTAAGTGGTGGGAGGAAACAGTGGTCACATTCAATGGCGGCAACTGTCGACGCATTTCTCACATCATTACTGGGATGAAACCTGGATTTACCAGTTTGATCCAGAGAGGAGATGTCAGGTGACAGTGTGGATGTTCTTTCCCAGTAAAAATCCACCAACAGAAGTGAAGTGGCCCTGAAGTGTCAGAAAGAAAATGGTGGCAACTTTCTTCTCCAAAAGTGGTCATGATGTAATTGTTCCTCTGAAGAAATAAAGGACTGTAGCTGCTCAGTGGCACTCAACAGGATGCCCACCAGAAGTTTGTGGGAAGCTTCTAGAATGGTGGCCAAGGATGACACTGTGGGGGAGATCTTGTACCATGACAATGTGTCCACCCACACAGCCAACATCACCATTCCATTCCTGGAGTCCACAGAGGTTAAACTTATGACTCATCCACCCAGCCCTGTGTGATTATTTCCTGTGCCCTTCAGTAAAAAATCATGTTTGGAAGAAGGTTCTCCAGCCCTGAAGAGTCTGCTCACGCCTACAGAAGTGAGCTTACAGCACTTGAAGAAAATGAGTGGAAAGAGTGTTTTCAAATATGGTTAACAAGAATGCAAAACTGCATAGACTATTGTGGCAATTGTGTTGAGAAAATATAGTAATCAGAATGATGCTATGTTCTTCATTTTTGGGTATCTCAAAACTTTCATAGTATCTCTCATGTACAAAATAAAAAGGAAATTGGTAGATGACATCATGACAATTTAAAATTTCGTGCTTCAAATGATGCTACCGAGAAAGTGAACCTACTGTAATAGCTGCAAATCATATAAGTGATAATAGTCTGATGGCCAGAATATATATAAAACCCTTGCAACTAAATAATGAAAGATAAGTCAATGTAAAAATGGCCAAAAGGTTTTTCTTCCCTGGATGTTTGAGGATCAACCACCATTATGAATAAGACAGTAACTATCTGAACTAGATCATTCACGACCAATCGACTACTTCAGAGAAAACAAATGGCCACCGATGTCCTTTACCCCAGGAAGCAACAGTGTCAAAAACAAAAAATCGGGAAAAGATCAACCAAAGGTTACAGGATGACAACAGATGTCATTCTGTATTTGGAGTCAAAGGCACTTTGGTGGTGGTGAGACAAGTGGTGCTGCCATGATTTACGATTCCTTGGATGATGCAAAGAAAAATGAACCCAAACATAGACTTAAGAGACACAGTCTGTACGAGAAGAGAAAGACCAAACAGGAGCAAAAAGAATGTATGAACAGAATGAAGAAGGTCAGGGGACTGCAAAGGCCTGTGTGGGTGCTGGGGAAAAGCCAAAGGAGAAAAGATTTTGTACTGACATTATCTGCAGCCACTGTGTGGGTTTTTCACAAGATTAGTAAACTGAAAACTTTGATGTGAAATAAATGGCCAAAAGATTTGAACAGACATTTCTGCAAAGATCTATAAATTGTCAATAACATATGAAAACACGCTCACCATGATTACCACGAGAGAAATTCAAGTCAAAACCTGAATAAGATACTAGTTCTTATACTCCAGTATGGAGGGCTGTGATAAAAAACATAAGCAAGATCAAGTGTGGTGAGGATATAGAAAAATTGGAACACTTGTACATTGGCAGGGGGGTTGTAAAATACCACAGCTAATTTGGTTCTTCAAATGTTTAAACGTGAAGTTATCATATGACCCAGCAATTCCACACCCAGATCTACAGACCCAAGAGAACTGAAAACATGTTCACATAAAAACTTACACATACTATTTATAGCAGCATTATTCATAACAACAACAACAACAAAAAAAAAAAAATGGAAACAACTCAAATTCCAAAACTAATGAATGGTTAAGCAATGTGTGTTGCATCCGCACACAGGGGTATTATTCAGCCACAGAAAGGAATGAAGTATGAGGCGTATTGCAACATGGATGAACTCTGAAAACATTAGGCCAAGTGAAGGAAGACTCAAAATGCTACACATTGTATGCTTGGCTTTACATGAAATGTATAGCATAAACAATTAATAAAGAAATAAAATAGATTATAGTTTGATAGGTATTAGAAGGCTTGGGGATTTGGAGTGACTGCTAGTAAGTTCAGGTTTGTTTTTGTTTTTTAGGTGATAGTATTCTGGAATCAGGGAGTGGCCATTGTTGGACAATCCCACGAATGTATTTTTTAAAAATTTGAATTATGCACCTTTAAAGAACTAATTTTATGGAAATAGAATACTCCCTTAAAAATATACATTATGTAAATTACACAGGACTAAATTTCCTTTGCAAATAGGTGATATAAAGTACATTCTGATATATGGTGCATGTCCAACGTATTTTCATGTATGAAAATAAGAATAAGTAGTAACACAGCTTAATAATAGACTTAATAATAGAAATAGCAGAAAACTATAATAGACCAGATATAATTAAGAATTGAAATTAATCACAAGCATACAAGATCAAAAAAACAAAAATAGATTTTTTTGGAAAATGGTAGCTATTATAGAGACATAAACCATTTTCCCTAAAAATACACCAATATTTTTCTTAGTAAAATTACTAAATAACATCTAAATACAATCCTGCCAAAAAATCACCTGCTAAGCATTATTCATAATGGACCTTGGGTAGATTCATTATGGTTGCATTTAAGAATTTTGACATTTGCAAAGGTTTTAGGTTAATATGAAATCTTTGGAGAGATTAATCAGCTCTGACTTATAACAGCATGGTATAATCATGCTGAGCCCTAAATTATCTCTAGCATGTTCAGTACCTAAAATTGACGAAAAGAATTTTTTTTTTTTTTAACCTTTCAGTTCGGACACACATTTTAAAGGGTGGTTTATGTTTTATTCCAAGTTTATTTAGCTAAAGATAGTGATCAGTTTTTACTTCATTTGAGATGAATAGGACAGAAAATGGAAGCTTGGTAAAGTTTCTCTTTTAATTATTTAATTCCTAACCTCTTTAGCCCCTTAAAAATCTTTTTACTTGAAAGGGATGTGTTTGGGGGGTTTCTCATACACACACACACACACACACACACACACACACACTTATATGTATATCTACATATAACATCTATGAATTATCAAATACATATTTACTGGCATATATTCAGGCAATTAAGTAAGTTAATAACACCAGTTGTCATATATTTCAAAAGGAAAGAGAAGAAAATTTTAACTATAAATTACAGGTTACAACTAAAAAAAGATATATTTTTAGAGTGTAATGCTGTTAGACTAGTTAGAGAATATTCTTCTTGGGCTGAAACTGACAACCAATTTGACTCAAGCAGTGAATATATCCCAATTCAGCTTTATGTTCTTGATGGGGACAATGCATTTTCTTGATACATGTTAAACAGTGGTGAGACACACCAGTTCAAATGGCTCTGGAGTAAATCGTATTTTGTTATCAATGTCTTCATTGCTTAAGAGTTAGAACACATGAAGACGTTTCATCGAACTTGGCTTTGCAGAGTGACTTTTACGATTAATCCACCAAATATACCTGTTTGTATGCCAGATTTATAAGTGTTCTCAACTTGTTATTCTTTTTATTATTTCAGGTTCATGTGAGGGTATAAACAACAGGTCAAAATGTTTGATTTTGTTAGGTAGAATCCCTTTTGTGGTTAAGAGTCACACTCAAAAGGTGTGCCACCCCCCCCACACACACACCGTGCCACCCAGGGGGAGCAGCCCACCACCTGTCCTTTCCTCCCCTCCCTCGTTACCGCTTCCCCCAACTTGAATTGCATTTTTCTCCTTTGTGGGCACACATTAGATGATCTGCTGGCTTCATATTAGGATTGAGTACATTGGAAAACTGCTTTTCCATTCTTTTTCAAGCTATTTGGAAGCTCTTGGTGGCATCCATTCTTTCTATTAGGGTGTTTCTTTCCTTGATGACATCCTCAAGATTTAGGGTTCACAACCATTTGACTACTTAACATCATTATCTCCTAGTCATACTTTCCCCAAACAAGAAAGACTTTGCTGATGCTGCCAAAAGAGTATGGCCTCAGCCTAAACCCAAATATAATTGGAAAGAGCAAGAATCCACTTTAAAAACCCAGCTATCCCATCAGGGACATCTCCTCAAACCCTTGTGTTTCCCACATTGGTAAACTAAGGAACAGGGACACATGCCCAAAGTCACAGATGGAATACCTGGGACCCCAGCTCAGGCTCTTGGCATCTATGCCCGCCTGTGCATCTACAGCAGGGTCTAAGGGGCATGTCGTTTCCGTAGCAACGCTCCTCCTAGATGTGGTGAACAAAGCCCCAGAGACTCCTTCCTCCTCCGTCTGCTGGGCTCACACTCACGTTTATACATGCCATTTTCACTAATTTTATGATACAGTGACATGAACATGATCCTACTGAAAGAGATATTTTTCTCACAGTCATGGCAACTTACAAAATAAAACTGTTCTCATCTCTCCACAAATACTTCTTGACTCTGACACTAAGCCGGCTTGATAGTCATACAGTTGCCATCTCGGGGCGGCCACAGTTTTGATCTCCGCTTTTCTCACTTACCAGAACAACATATGGACACTTCCTGTTGCTATGCAGAGACAATTTTATTATTTATTTATTTATTTATTTATTTCTACTTCCTACACCCTTTATTTTGGAGAAAATTATATATACATTTATTTCTCATCTTCAAAAATTGCCTAACATTTTAATATTCTGATATGCCCTATGTGACTTAGTTATTCCCATAACTGAACATTTAATTTGCTCACTCATTTTCATTTTTTTAATAAGATAGGGCTGCAAGGAATATATTTCCGAGTTTTTCCCTCCAAATTTAATATTATTACCTTAGGTTCAGTATCCATATATGTGATTAATCTGATGAACAGTAGATACAGTTTTAATTGTTTTTGATTCTTATTATCATATTGCTCCCCAAAAGGGTTCTACCAATTAAATGCTCTTTTTTTTAGATAGTTTCACTCTATTGCCCCGAGTTGAATGCCGTGGTGTCATCATAGCTCACAACAACCTCTTGGGTTCAGGTGATCCTCTTGCCTCGGCCTCCCACATAGCTGGAACTACAGGTACCCCCCACAACACCTGGCTAATGTTTCTATTTTTAGTAGAGGTGAGGTGTCACTTTTGCTCTGGCTGGTCTCAAATTCCTTAGCTCAGGCAATCTACCTGTCTCAGCCTCCCAGAATGCTAGGATTATAGGCAGAAGCCACCATGCCCAGCCAAATGCTTCAAATATTACATAAAGGTATCTTTCTTTGGGTCCTCACCCACAATAGGTGTTACTGGTACAACATTTTTCAAATAGTCCAAATACTATATTGTCTATCACTTTATCTATTGAATTTATTTTAATTTTGGTTAAATTAAGTTGATTATTTTTATGCATATTTTATGTGTGTATAGAGTCATGTGTGTGTATTACTTCTTAAATACTAATCACTTTCTTCCTTGATCAACCAACTAATATTAATCCGTTTATTTTATGCTTGATTTTTCTTTAAATTTTTATTCAGTAATTATTCACTTGTTCAAATAGTTGCTGAATGCCTAGTGCATATAATGGGCCTGAGAAATTACAGCCTTTACCTTCAAAGAGAAATACAGGTTTTGAAAAATAAATTGTGATTAGGAATCACGGCAAGGAAAAGTTATCACTACTGAATCTGAAGCCCTATTCCAGGTATATGAGCTAGATTTCGTCTGCCTAGAGGCACAGGTGGACATGCAAAAGTAACATACTAAAGGAAGAGGATATCAAAGAAGCTCCTTTGCTGCTTTTTCATCTTTGACAAGTGGAATCACACACATTCTAGAAAGAAGAGTCTAAATTCTGCACCTCTTTGCTGCTTTTGGGAGGTCCTGTATTCTAACACCGAATAATATGCTTTATGAGTCAGAGGAGACCTAGAGTTTGTGTCCGTACTCGGCAAGGCGGAGAGACTTCAGGCTTTGATAACTGGACCACCCTCAAGGGTTCCCAAACCAACTCAATCACTTCAGTGAAAGTCTCTGGATATCGTTGGAAACATCAACTCTAAATAGCTCTCAGTACACTCCAACTTCTTTTCTTTTTCAATGTCTCCTGCCAAGATAATTATCCACAGGTGTGTCTTTTCTCCACGTGACACGAATCATGTACTGGATGTTAATAATGTAATGGGCATGGAAGGGTTTTGAACCTGAGATGCATGGTACACACTTTTGTTTTTCTTTCTGTTGTTTGTGTTACCTCTGGGCTAGAGGTGAGGAATTGTTCTCAAACATTTATACATTTGCTTTTCTTGTATACAACCAGATGAGCAGCAGCTTGCACTGTTCCTGTGCCAATTGAAATCAAGTTCTCCTTCTTTTATGTGGCAACTACAAAGCCTCACTTTCTAGAGAGGCTAACTGTAAATGGCAAATAATCTGTTTTCATTCATTTTTATAGTGAATAAAGTAACATAACTGTCAACTGTAAATGTGTTTACAATATTATCAAGTGTTTGGGAGATTTCATATCCCTCAGAGTGGTCACTCAGAGTCAAAAATTTAGAAACTATGATGAGTTTATTTCTAGTGGTAACAAATTGACATGCTTGACTTTTGGGAAAAAATGACCTTACATGTTAACATGTTGTTATCATGCATTTCTTACATGATAACATGTTGTTATGCATTCCTGATTGGGGGCAAAGCATTGAGCTTGTACTTGTCAAAGCTTACCAAAAAGTTAGGAGTAGTTTTCATTGTGCATTTCTTTAATGAGTAAACCACTACTTGCTTTTCTTTCATAGAATCTTAGATACCGAAGATTCTAAAACTTGAACTAATTAATCACCAATCATGTCAAAACAGCATTGTGGATTATCATCTGGAATCTTAATCAGATTTCATGAGAATGTGATTTTTTTCTATCCAGCCCATGAGAAAAAAAGTTAAAACTGTACATCTTAATAATTTAACCTCTTGTATGAGATTTTACAGAAAAAAATGTGTCATGAAGAAAATCCTAAGAATAATGAGATTGAGTTTTTCAAAATAACCTACCACATATAAGCTAGATAGCAATGTGTATTTGTTTCCGCAATGCTGCCAGACACTGCAAAGCCCAGCTCCTGCTTCCCAATCAGCTTTAGATTTTGGGGGTTGTCACTCCCTTGCCTGCACTTCCAATAGCAGCTTCTTTCCTGGTCCTCCAACACAATTTCCTTTCCACTTGAGGAAGCTCCTAGATACTACATTCTCTCTCAATAATGTCTCCTTTCATGTCCCGCTCCCTAGGGAGTGGTAAGTTGCCCTTCCAAGTTTATACCCTCTGTGTGTGTGTAAGAAACAAAATATTGGCGTGACACCCATGGAACAGTGGTTACAGCACCAGCCACATACACCGGAGCTGACAGGTTCAAACCCAGCCCGGGCCTGCTAAACAACAATGACAACTGCAACAAAAAAATAGTCAGGCATTGTGGCAGGTGCCTGTAGTCTCAGCAACTTGGGAGGCTAAGGCAAGAGAATCGCTTAAACCCAAGAGTTTAAAGTTGCTGTGAGCTATGATGCCACAGCACTCTACCAAGGGTGACAGTGAGAGTCTGTCTCAAAAAAAAAAAAAGAAAAGAAAAGTATATTCAGAGTAGTGTACAAAACAAAAAATACATAGTTTAATGATGCACTGTTTTTGCCCTTACTGGTATCTATTGGTGAACACAAGTACTTTAATTTGTAATTTTTTCCTTTATAGTCAGTGTTTTTGTGTGTCCAGTTTGATGAATTTTCCCTGCCCAATGCTTCAGACTAAATGTGTATTTCCCCCCACTCTCAATTCATATGTTGAAACCTAATCCCCAGAGGCTGGTATTTAGGAGGCAGGGCTTTGGAGAAGTGACTTGGGTCATGACACTTTCATGAGTGCTGTCAGTTCTCTTATTATAGAAGAGTCCTCTTCCCTTCCACCATGGGAGGACGTGGAGAGGAGGGACTGTCTATGAACCAAAAGGTGAGCCTTCCCAAGGTCGCAAACCTGCCAGGGCCTTGATCTTGACTTCCCGGACTCCGATATTGTGAGAGATAAAGAAGTACGTGTTGTTCATGAGTCACGCAGTCTATAGTGGATTGTTATAGCAGTCCAGATAAACTAGGACACTGGCAGTGATGACGGCATTTTTGTATGTTGATTTCTAAACTCTTTATTGTTTTGTCTTTGGGAAATGGTTTTGCCTTTCACAGTTCACCAGGAATTGGTTTTGTATTTGTATAATTGCTATGAGGTAGAATTTAACATCCCAGGCAGAAAGAACAGCAGTGCAAAGACTTTGAGACATTGGGGATTCTGGGTCTGATGAGGAGGAGAAAGAGGCTGGGGCCAGTGAAAGAGGCAAGAGGTTAAAAAAATGCGGTTGAGGAGGCAGCCACTGCCAGGTACTGAGAGTTTCTTTGACCTTGGTAAGCATTTCAAATTTCACTCTAAATATGTAGAAAGCTATTGGAGAATCGGAAATAGGGGAATGATTGGACAAGCTATATGTGTTTAAGAACTACTTGCTACTGTCAAAATAATTAAGAGAGAAGCAAAGCAGGTGAACCGGTTGGGAAAATTCGGTGTTTTTCCCATGATGGAAGCTTTGACCGGGATCTCAATCCAAGACTCAGAGGGGCGAAGTGTGAACAGATACAAGGTTTATTTTGAAAATAAGGGAAAGAAGATTTTCTGGTAGATCAGAATTGAGTTTGAGAGAGAGAAATATATCAACTATGTTTCCAATATGATGATTTTACTGAAAATGACAAGAAAAACATCAGTTAATACCATATTGGCTTAATGAAACTCTGGCCCAGGTTGTGAATATTTCCAGAAATCATTCATATCACCAATTTTTTCACTTGGTGATAAAAATCACCTTATACTTGTCTTCCTAATTAATGTGTCACCTCAATTTCATTATTTAAAAATGATTACAACAAATAGGTTTTGGACATTTGCTAAGCATTCTCACAGGCCATATTTCATGTAACTGTCCTCTCCAGAGGTCCTCAAACTTTTTAAACAGGGGGCCAGTTCACTGTCCCTCAGACCATTGGAGGGACAGACTATAGTTAAAAAAATATATATGAACAAATTTCTATGCACACTGCACATATCTTATTGTGAAGTAAAAAAACAAAATGGGAACAAATACAATCACACAGCCGCATGTGGAGTTTGAGGACCCCTGCAGTCTTGACAGATAGATTGAACCATTAGCCCCCCAAATCTTCAGCTAAGGAACAGGAAAGACAGTGTTTAATAAGTAATAATGTTAGATTTTCAACTGTCTATGACTCTAGAATTCTTTGTTTCTTTCCCCACCCCCGACTTTGATTTTTTGTCATACATCTGTGTAATCTCAGTAACTGCAATATCAGCGGCTGAGCACAAAAATCCTCATAAATTGCTAATTGGTTGATTAAATGGTACACACCTGCTGTATCTGGGCAAGAAAGAGATTTTAACCATCCACTGATTATACTAGGAGGCCAAAACCTGAAATCCTATTTCTTCTACTTAAAGCTGCTATCTGTTTTTAATTAAGTTTATCTAAAGCCATTTACCTTTTAAGCCTAAACCTATTTTCTAATTAAAGTACATAAACATACCCTGAAATTATCCCCCTGCTAAGTTTTCTAATCTGTTTGTTTGAATTCTCCTTAACAAGTAACTGTGAACCGAAGCATGAATGATAAAGAACACATTGCTATTTCTGCTTGAACTTAAAAATTCAGCAGAAAGAACTGTCAGCAGCAATTAGTGGTGAAACCCAGATGGTCAGATGAGACAGACCATCACCTGATTTTATTAATTTATTAAGGAAATGTTTAATGTCAAGGAGTCTTCAGAAATGTGCCTCAGATATGCTATTTTTCTAACAGGCTAATTAATTCCAAGTGGATTGATTTGAACACATTACCATTATTTATCTAAAGAGAGAGAACAGGTACAATAAGTTCTAATATAGTGAAGTAAACATAACACTGACCCCTTCAAATCACGGTTCTTAACCTTCCTAATGCTGCAATGTATTTTCATTGTTAAAAGGGGGTCGTGACTCACAGGCTGAGAACCACTGCTTTAAATAATTAACATGAATTCAAGTAACAACAGTTTAGAAGCTGAACATTTTGAACTGTCCTCTTAAAATAAGAACCAAAACAAACTTGTAATACCTGGTCTTTGCCTAGTGCTTTATAACCTCCACAAAGCAACTGCAGCTACATATATTCTAATTCAGTCTTCACCACCACCATTAATTCTATCTATAGTTTCCAGTCACAATGGCCATGCACGGCCTAGCACCAAGCTCAATGTTTTACATACATTACCTTATTTAATTTTTCCTAACAATCTGCAAGTTCGATTAATTGATTAACATTTTGGGTGATAAGCAAAAGTGGCTAACTTCAGCAAAATAAAGAATATTTTGAAAATAAAGAGAACATTGACAACAATGTTTTTTCAGGCTTTATGAAATTCTGTGCAACATTCATGCTCTTAAGAGCATCTATTTGGCCTAACTTGAACCTTGCATTCATTCTCTTGCTCAAATGTTTCGATCTAATTAAGACTAATTTCTGGGATTTCAAAGTGAAACTAAAGGAAGGTTCCTTTCCCTGTAACCAATTTGGCATTTACCCAGAAAATAAAGCGTATCCGATATAAGTTACGGGAAATACTCAAGACAAGTTCATTCCACCTCTCAGGATTCCAGACCCAGGAGAGAGAAAAGGGGAGGGATCCCAGGTTATACAGAGAAGGCAAAGAGGTCACACGGTTCCTGCAACCTTGAGGTCTCCCACAGAACTAGATCCATCTCTCAACTTTCTGTTTTACTAAGAGACAGAATTTCTAACAGTGGGCCCAGCAGATTTAATGGTAAGGGGGCAGCTGGGTGATGATGATGTGCACATCCAATGTCTGCTGTGGAGAGACGGCTATAGGGCCTTCTCTTCTGTGAATCTCACTGTATGAAGGAAAGACAGATTCAAAAAGCAACAAGCAGAAAAACATGGTAGAAAGCTGCCAAAAGAAGGAAAGTAATTGGAAAGGGTGCATGTTGTCGTGGGGAGATGAAGAGCCTGAGGGAGGGGTGCAGGGCTGCTGTCAGTAGCAGAGAAGGGACAGTCACCCTGAGTCATGCTCTTCCTGTGCTCACTGTGTTCATTCACTGGGGAAGCCAAAGCCTGTTCCCCAGCCTCAGAATTCTATGGCACCTACGGCTGAGGCTGCTGTCCTCAGAAGCTAATCAGAGCAGCACCCAAGCTTGGTTGGGCATCAGAATTGACAGAAACCCATGATACAGGTTGAGCATAACTAATCCAAACATCTAAAATTGGAAATATCCTTAAATCTGAAACTTTTTGATCACTGACATAATGCCACCCGGATGATTTCTGATAGTAACACTTTGCTTTATGATGGCTCGAGGTAAAAACTCTATTTTGTACACAAAATTATCAAAAATGTTATATAAAACTACCTTCAGGTTATGTGTATAATGAAGATATGAAATAGAAACTTTTCATGTAGGGCTTGGGCCCATCTTCAAGATATCTTATTAAATATATGCAAAAATTTCAAAATCTGAAATATTTGAAATCTAAGACACTTACAGTCCCAAGCATTTTAGATAAACAATAATCAGCCTATACTGACCAGTCATGACATTTTATCTTTGTCCTCAGTTTCCTGCAAACCCCACAGTTGGATTACTCCCTGGGGTGACTGCCTGTATTTTCCTGAGTGTTTAGAGATGAGCCACTTTTGGTCAGATGATAACTAGTAGGAATGACTGCTGAACTGTGGTTTTCTGTTGGAAGGACCTTTTCTCCTTGAGAAATATTCTTTTCTCTATCAGCTAATTGACAGACACATTCTGGTCTACAGATTTTCCCTAACATTTATTCTAAACCCGGCTGGTATTCTTAGGGAAACCTAAGCTCACAAACTAAAAACAAAACAAAACAAAACATAACCTAGAAACACCTTAAGGACAATTACTGTGAATAAAAATAAAAACATATAACCTATGAGGCGAATATTATTAACATTCACACATTATTCATGCATAACTTAGCATTTAAATTTGAAGCACTGCATTAAAAAACCCCAAACAATCCTGCCTATCAATTAAAGTTTGCACCAATGTGAAAGCTGTCATTAAAAATATGGATGTAGGTCAAATGGAAACAATGGCATTGTGAAGATTGAAATGAGGTAAAATGCCTACACGCCTGGCAGAGTGTAGGTGGTTAGCAGGTGCGAACTTCTCTCTTAACAATCATACACTTGGTTAGGAGCCAGATTTGTGTTCTTTTTTAAAACGGATATAGCTTCTGGCACTGTGTTAGTTTCCTGAGGCTGCTGTAGCAAATTCCTGTAAAGACGATAGCTTAAAACAGAAATTTATCTCCTCACAGTTCTGGAGATCAGAGACTGAAATCAATGGCACTGATTTGAAATCAACGTGTTTGCAGGACTGGGCTCTTTCTGGAAATTCCAGGTGAGAATGAAGGCAGGACTGGGCTCCTTCTGGAAACTCCAGGCAAGAATCCATTTCTTGCTTCTTCTGGTTTTTGGTGGCTGCTGGCAAGTATGGCTCATGTCTATGTCACTCCAATCTTCAAGGCTGGCATCTTCAGATTCCCCTCGGCATTATCTTCACATTCTTCCACATTAATTTTGAATGTCCCTTGGTCTCTATCTTTTAAGAATACGTGTGATTGCGTTGGGTCCACCTAGACAATTTAGGATAATCTCCTCATCTCAAGATTCTTGACTTAATCACATCTATAGAAACCTTTTTTTATCCCATAAGGTGGACTGCATTTTTCAGCCTATATCGCAGGTGCCTGTGCATAAACATATTAAGTTGTTAACGAGTATTTGTTTAGTAAGTCTCCATCCAAAGACTCTTTCCACTGCCTCTCCCAACTCCTATAATCTGTACGAGTGATACACTTTGCCATGTATTCTATAGATATGTTATCTGTGTATGGTTTTGCCTTCATTGTTTCCAGTGACCAGCTAACAACAGTGTTTTTAACAACATTATGAGGAAGACATCCTAAATATCTTAGACTGGTACAGATGTTGCCATGGTAGAAAGTAGCAACCAACAAGAGAGGATGACTCATCTAAACATCTGTGGTTTTAACGTTCAAGCCATAAGATCAACCTATCATGGATAACACCAGAATGGTCTTCAAAGCAGAGGTTTTCATAGTTGAAGAAATAATGCAATTATCAAAGACATGATGTGGTTGCGAGAGGATACCTTAAACATGGGAAACGTGAGCAGGAAGGACTAGATGCTTGGAGAGAGGTTGTGTTCCGAGTCAGGGACTTAGAAGTTCTCAGTGACTGGGGCAGGGGGTGAGGACATGCTCTGTTTCAATGCTCTTTTAAGAAGCTGCTCTAGCTGGGAGAAGTTCATGGTCATCTTCCAATAGTGAAGATGAGTATAGTTTGCCTTTGTCTTCCAATAAAGAACTATCCGCAAGGAGATAATGAACTTCTGAAGGAGGTATTAGTAGTCAGAAGAATGTTATTTTCGTACACTTTTTCATACATATTTTCACCATGCAAATTAGAATTCTATTATTTATTTATTCTCCTATTTTGAGCATTCTGAATCCATTCATTTAGTCAAAAAATACTTCCTGATCATCTACCTAGTGTTTGATATCTACGAGATGCTTAGTATATAAGGAAGAGCTAGGTGAGCTTAGCCCTTTCTGCATTCCTTCATGCTAACAAAAAAATCAAACAAAAAATTGATAAACTGATAAATTAGCAAAACTAAATCACCAATAACTGTAGGAATAAAAGCATCTCTATCAAGTTCTTCAGACTATAACAACTAAGGTAACACTTGGCCTGGTATCAACATTCATTCATTGATGAACAGATGGTGATACAACAATACCATGATTTTAAAAAAGGATAACATAACGATATAAAAATACATGTGATATAAGCTACAATGATATAATGATATAAAAAATGAGTAACAAGAAGACTATAATGGATACTTAATTAATTAACTAATTAGGCTCTGAAAATATTGAAATAATTAAAAACATTGAGTCAGCTAAATAATAACATCTTGGTTATCAAAAATACTAGCAATGGTAAAAATATATAAAAAATATAATTGAGTAATATCAATAAATCAAGGATAGTATATCTTCAAAATGTTTATTACTAAAAATGTGAAAATAAAACTTACTATAAAATTGTACAACCGTGGCAGGGCATGGTGACTCACACCCGTAATTCTAGCACTCTGGGATGCCAAGATACATGGATTGCTTGAGCTCAGGTGTTCCACACCAGCATGTGCAAGAGCAAGACCCCATCTCAGCTGGGTGTAATGGTGGGCACCTGTAGCCCCAGATCCCTGGAGGCTGAGAAAAAAGGATTGCTTAAGCCCAGGAGTTTGAGGTTTCTGTAAGCTATGATGACATGGCTTTCTACTCAGGGTGACAGAGTGAGACTGTCTTAAAAAAATTTATACCTTCAAAAAGAAAAAAAAAAAAAAAAGCCCACAATTGAAACAAATAGACTTTACTACATAATACTACATAATATTTTCAGGAGACAAAGAGTCTAATCATGAAAAAAGTTCTTTCATCAAGAGAAACTTTAAAAGGACTTTCAAATTAATTATTTTCTGCATCAGACTATGTGGTGAAAGTCATGGTGCAGACAGTTTAAATGTAATCAGAATAGGAATTAGATTACTCTCTTAAGAAAAGCAGGTAAAAAGCTACTTCTGGAGAACTGGTGCGACTTACAGGATGAACTGATTATGCAACGTACATAGCTCATTTTTCTTTCCTGCTACTGAAAGTGGGTTAGGCAGGCATTCCCAATGTCCCACTCCATGAAACATTCTTCAACATTACATCTTTACATCCAACTCACCCAAAACCAGGGGTATTGTGTATGTGTTGCTAAAGCAAGCGCTTCTAGACTTAATTGTAAACTATTTCATTTAACCTGTTATAGAATTCTAGCCACCTGGAACCTCCAAACCCCAAATCCCCCCAAATTCCCAGAGGAAACAGCAGCTGTGCTAGGTCCAACCAGTTTACTATTATATGTAAACTTATTGTCATTTGTTTCTCTTACATGGGCTTTTTTGTTCCACTTGGTAGCCTGGTTTCTTCCCAGACTACTTTGTCAGTACAGCTAAAGTCACAGAAGTGACATCTGACAGTGAGAAAGATGTCCAGAGAAACACTAAATAGAAAATCACTGCTGTCCACGGCAAAGCGGCGTCTGTATTTCAGAAATCCCCCAGGGCAATCAACACAGGATTGCAGCTTTATACTTGAAGTTCATAAGAAGCAGCCTGAGTCATCAAGAAAATGTCAACCTATGTTCAAGTATTCCTTGTTGAGTAATACTTGGGAGTGTGTAATAAACTAATTTCAACTAGAAAGCTTTGTTATTTAAGGGAGGGGCCGATCTTCACTGTCAAAAATTTACAGGGTTGAAACTTTCATTTCCTTATAAAGGAGGCACTGAGCTTTCACCAAAGATACCTCACCAAGTTCTCTGAGATAAAGTTTGTGTCTCTAAGAAGCTGAAATAGCATGAAATCTACAGTACCTGAGTCCCAAAGATTATATTCACCATATGAAAGAACTTTTAAAATGAGTGTATGATTCCAATGTATTTAATACTGATGATAGCAAATAGCTTCTATCTCAAGCACTGCATTTGTTTCCTTATACAGATGATCTGACTTCCTCTCCCTACAACTCTTGGAGACATTATTACAGTCCTCAAAGTATTGAAGAAGAAACTGATGTTTTCCCTGGTTAGACTCAGGTTCCAGTGAAGACCAGGAGCAGAGCTGAATTTCAATTTCAGCCGTTTGACTCAAGTGCCAGTGGAAATATTTGATCCAGGTAGTTTTCTTTATTGGTATATTAAGGGTGTATTTCTGAAAACATTTCTTTTAAAAAATGTTAATGTGCTCTTTTAAAACTAAATTTATTCAGAAAATGTATTTCTGCAGTTTCAAAGTGAATGTGAATTTCTTGATTAAAAAGTACGTAGGGAATCAAATAAGCTATAAGAGAAATTGATTAAGAATTTCAAGGTATGCTTTTTTTTAATAGTAATCAATCAACAATGTGAGGTACCATCAATTTTATGAATGGTGCCACCAAACCTATAAAATTCTATGTGGCTTATTAAGTTGCTTCAAAACAAATTTGCTAATTGATGAAATGAATAGTCAAAATCAGGAAATGTGCAAATAGCAAAAGACAGACTTTCAGATTTATTGCTTTCAATATAATATAATACACACGTACAACTATCAACATACATGGTTATTATCCTATTTTTTTCAACAATTGTTTTGGGGGCAGCCCCTGTGGCTCAGTGTGTAGGGCACTGGTCCCATATGCCAAGGGTGGTGGGTTCGAACTAGGCCCTGGCCAAAACAAGTGTTTTGAAGTAAAGATTCTGTTTTCAAGTTTCTTAAAAAAGATTGAATGGTTATTATGCTATAGATATCAATTTATTTACAAAATAGAATTAGGCTTAAATTCAGTCTCTCGGGTGCACTACAATCCAATTTCTTCTGCTCCTTTGCTTAGCAAATTTTTATAGAGAGAAATTACAAGGACATGTGCAATCCAGATTAAATTCACATGTTCCCAAGTAGAAGAGGCTGAGATTTTATGTGAGTTCTAATTCACAAAATACTGTTACCTCTCTGTGTAATTGCTTTGTGTTTGCACTTTGAATGTCAAAGACCAGAGTAGGGTAGGTCACTAAAAGGATCTGGAATTATCTGGGGATTCTGTGTTTATTTGAATGCTAAGGGAAATTGTAATGAATATAATAGCAGCACATTGTGCCCTGATGATTCAAGCTCCTGTTTAGCTTGGCATTTTCAGGAAAATACAGTTACCTTAGCAACTAGCTCATCACATAGACCTGCTGTAGCATGCAGAATGTCTCAAAGTCAGAGCCTTTCCCTCTGGAAGAGATCATACTAAGAAACAGAAAAATAAATAAACCAACATCTTCCACATGATGAACAATGTTATTTACCTCTCTCCAATGACAGGTAGAAATAATTTATATTTAAGTCAGCGTTTCTTTGCTATACTTCTATAAAACGGCAACATATAGGGGTGAATTTTTACAAAGTAAAGTGCACACCAAAAGTGCAAAAGAGTACATCAGCAGTTGAATCAGTGTGAATATGACATTGACTAACGTGTAAAGCTATAATACTGAATAATTTAGGGGGGCTGTTATAGGTATGATACTCTTAAAATTTTAGGGCTCTGTGTTTTACTCACACCAGTCATTCTAGCACTTTAGGAGGATGAGAAAGGAAGATTGCTTGAGATCGGGAATTTGAGAACAGCCTGGGAAACATAGCAAGGCCTCTGTCTCTCCCCCCGCCAAAAAAAATAGCCTGGTGTGGTGGTGCACACTTGTAGTCCCAGCTTCTTGGGAGGCCAAGGCGGGAGGATTGCTTGAGCTCAGTAGTCCAAGGCTGCAGTGAACTGTGTGATGCCACTGCACTCCATCCTGGAAGACAGAGCAAGACCCTGCCACAAAACAAAAACAAACGAAACTTATCTAGTAAGTTACTATCAGTACAGACCAAAAATTACAAGTGTTTTTATCTTGTTGGCAGTAATACAAAAGTTGTAAAATAATAGTATGAGAATTCGAAACTGTACTTTTATAAGTCCAAAAGAGCCCATTTGAGTAAAATGGGAAATCAAACCGATTACTATTTGTATTTCTATAAAGAACTAAATCTTGATGATTAAAAAATACCTTTTTATTATTTTTTAATCATCAATGTGCACATTATTGGAGAAACAAATAGCCAGTGACACTTAAGTGCAAAAATTTTCAGTAACAAGACAGAAGAGGTGCCTCCCTTTGAAAAGTTTATGTTCTAGTTGGGAGAGACATGCCATTTTTAAAAAAGAAAAAGAACCACCAAGGTAAATTGCACTGTGATAACTGTTATGAAGAATACAGACAAGAACTCCTCTTCCTCTGCCTGTTTCACTTCCCTTCCTTTCTGGACATTTCAGTCCGGAAACTATTAGGAAAACCAGAGCAAGATAGGGAGAGGACGAGTTTGGTCGCCCAGCACAGATGGTCAGAGCCGAGCCAGGTGAGAAAACCACAGCAAAGGGGCCACAGTGAACAGTAGAGACGGAAGATGAGTTACACACAGGTGGGTAATCATATAGGAAAACACACTAAGGATAATGAAAGCTAGATTTTTTACCTTTAGGAAATGAAGTTACAAATTCAGAAAATGAGAAAACCAGAATTAATTCTGCAAAATTGGATTGGAATGGAAAACTTACAGCTTTCAATGCACATGTAGATAAATGGAAACAATGTATATTTATAAAATAATACAATTGTATATTTTATATATGTACACATTATATAATATATTCCCTAGCTCTTTCCACTGGGCTCAAGCACCAATACTCCAATAGCAATACACACACCTGTGGCCCAGATTTTGGATTCTAAATATTATTTTTCACCCAAAGGAAGTAAACATTTTGAAAAGATGGCTAACTCCAGGGCTAGGGCAGGGAATGTCCAGGATGAGCCTGGAGCATTTGCTTGTGTCAGAAATCAGAGAAACACTCAAATGATGATGGAAATATGTCAAAAGGGAAACAATCCAGCTTGAAGAGTTAAAGCTTCAGGGACTAATGCATATTAAATAAAATAAAGAATCATTCAGTCATAAAGATATAAATCAATCAATTAAAAAAATTGGAATTTTGATAAGGAAAATTATATTGACAGTTTTATAGCACCCCTCCAGAAAATGCTTCCAAATTACAAAGGGATATGAGTGACTTTATAGTGGAGGAAGTCTAGTAGGCACCACCTTCCTCAAGAGATCAAAGGGAAGGCCACTTGTCAAAGACAGAATCAAACCCGTCTCCCACCAGGAAGATGTGGAACATAGCAACACATCTGTGGCATTTTTGCCAGTGATGGCTAATTGAAGGTGATGATAAGGAAATACTAGACTAACCCAAATGGAGGGACATTCTACAAAATAACCTACCTTAAAGAATCTTAAAGAATGTGGTCGTGAAAATCTTGGAAAAATTCAGAAACTCTTCCAGATCAAAAAGACTTCAATACCAACTAAATATGAATACAATGCATTGTTTAGAAATGGATCTTTTTGTTATAAAAGATATTATCGGAACATGTGACTAGGGCCAAACAATTAAATGGTAGTTATGTATTAATTTTAATTTTATAATGTGATTACTTTTATTGTGGTTATTCAGGGAGACCATCCGTGTTGGTAGAAAATGGCCACTAAACTCACAGGAAGGGATGGGGATATCACATCAGAATCTTATTCTCAAGAATGAGATTTTTTCTTTTTCTCAAAGAAACATTCCTTTGAACTATACTTCTATCTTTTCTCTAAGTTTTTAATTATTTCAAAACAGAGTAAATTTTAAAAGTCAATACGGTAGATTAACACTACATGAGCAACTTTTTTGTTTGTGTTGTCAGACACACGTTCTCTAAACTAAGAATAGACAAGTTTAAGCTGAGAGCTGAAAAATGAATCAATTATTTAAAGATACGGTCAAAGAGAATTCTAGCTAGACGCAGCTGATGCAGAAGCCCCTAGACTAAAGGAGGTGTGTGAGTTTCGAGAACAGAAAAATGGAAGTGTCCAGTGCAGCTGGAGGCCAGTGGGTAGGGGGAGCGATGAAGATGGTAGGCCAGCTCTCGGGAAGGGCCTCACTGGGAAGGATGACAGATTGGGAACTTCATCTTGGTGCTAAGGAAAACCTCTGAAGGGTAAGGTCAAGGAAGCAACACGAAGACCAATGAAGTAACAAGAACTCCTTTGTGTTTTCAAAAACCACTTAGCACAGGAGAAGGACAAGAGTGAACCCAAAGAGATGACCTTAAAGGCTATTCACACTAGGAGTAAAAGATGGGGAAAAGTGTCAAACGGGTTTTGGAAGTAGAAGTGATAGGAAGTACAGATCAATTGAATAAGAATGATGAAAAGAATAAGGCGGGTCAACAAGAGCAGCTGTTCCTTGTTTATGGGCCAGACAACCAGACAAGCTGTAATCACTTCACATGCATTTAATACCTATAACAACCCTATGAGATAAGTACTATTGTTAGCCCCATTTAAACCTACTGAGGCTGCAGATGTTATGGTACAAAACTAAAGTCACACACGGTAGGTGGCGGAGCTGTGATTCAAATCCATAAATTGCATACTTAGCCATACAATATAGATCTTTTTCTTTCTAGATCAACTTTTTGGAGCATGATTGACCTATAATACAATATACAACTTGCAGACGTGCAGTTCAATGAGTTTTAGCAGATGAATACAACTGTGTGACTACACCACAGCCCAGATTCGGAAGGCCTTATTTCTACCACCGATGTGATTTCCCTGTTATCGTTAGAGCTAATTCTCCCTGCCCTGTTCCTGATCCCCTCAACGCCAGACAAACATTAATCTGCTCTCTGCTACTATAGTTTCGTTTTTCCTGTTCTGAGATTTTATTTAAACAGCTTCATTCAAGTAAATACTCATTGTATCTGGCCTCTTGGATCTAGCATAAATGTTTCTAAGGCTCCACCATATTACACGGACTGAAATTTGTACAGATATAATAAAATTTGCCAACCACTTACTTGATGAACATTGAGGTTTTTTTGGTGTTTGCCTATTTTGAATAAAGCTTCCAGGAACATTTGTGTACAAGTCTTTTTTTTTTTTTTTTTTTTTCTTTGACGTTTTTGGCTGGGGCCAGGTTTGAACCCGCCACCTCTGCCATATGGGGCCGGTGCCTTACTCCTTTGAGCCACAGGCGCTGCCCCATGTTGTACAAGTCTTTTTGTAAAATGTTTTTAAAACTTCTTTAGAAAAATAAATGTAAACCTAGGAATAGAATTGCTAGGTTCTATGTTCCATTTTTTGGAGAAACTGCTAAGCAGTTTTCCAAAATGGCCGTTTATATTTTATATTCTCATCAATAATGTATAATAATTCCATTTGTTCCTGTTTGTCAAATTTTGGTATCATGAGCCTGTTTTAATTTTAGCCATTCTTCCACACATGCAATTTGCATTGTGTGATGACTAATGATGAGCATTTTTATTTTTGTGTAAGCCATTCATGTGTCAGCTTTTGTGAGTGTCCGTTTACTTTTATCCCACTTCAACATTTGGTTTCTTTTTGTCTTATCACAAATCCCTTGTCAGATATATGTGTTGTCAATGTTTTCTTTCCATTTGTGCCTTCATTTTCTTAACGGTGTCTTTTAAAGATCAGAAGTTTTTAATTTTGGCGAAGTTTAATTAACGTCATTTTTTCTTTCTCTTAGAGCTAGTGCCTTTTTTGTGCTACAATTTTTTTTTTTGAAGTTCCAAAAAACATTTTTAATGAAAATATCCTACAAAATTTTCTTTCTTCAAGGTTACAAAAAGTTTCTCCTATGTTCTATTTAGAATGTAGTTTTAATTTTTATTTTAGGTCTAGGATTAATTTCTAACTGATTTTGCATATGGTATCAGATGATAATTGAGATTTATTTTTTCGGATAAGGATGTCCAGTTATTCTGGCAGCATTTTTGGAAAGACTATCTTTTCCCCATTGCCACCCTTGCAAAAACAAAAATAACAGAAAACAATCAGTCATATGTGGAGAGGTCTACTTAAGGACTCTATAGTCTATCCCGCTGATGATTCTGCCTGTCCTGATGCCCATTGTATACTATCTTGTTTATTGCAATTGTATAATAAATCAGGTAATCAAAGTCCTAAGCTTTGCTTGTGCTCTTATCTTTCTAAGTAGACTTAGAGAGTTCCCATATAGCTGCCTCCAGTTTTCCCTCCCATTAACATCTTACATCAGTGTAATGCGTCTACCACAGTGAATGAACAGTAGTGATGCCCTGTTATTGACTAAAGTCCAGCTATATGTGCATTTGCTGAGTTTTTACATAATGATTTCCTGGTCCAGACAACTACATGACACTTACTTGTCACCCCCTTAGATTCCTCTTGCTTGTGCCAGTTTCTCAGACTTTTCTTTTTTGATGACCTTCATGGTTTCATGGAATAGTATTTAAATATTTTGTAGTATGCCCTTGTCTTGGAATGTGTCTGTTTTTGTTTGTTTGTTTTTATCATGACTAGATTGGGGTTTTTAGTTTTGTAGAGAAAGACCACAGAGGTAAAGTGGCGTTTTCAACACATCCATTGTACCAACATGATTTGTCACCACTGAAATTGAACTTGATCCCTAGGAAAAAGGGGTTAAGACTCCTAGTTTTCCAGGAGTCTTCCCCATAAAGTTATTCATCCCCTGTCCCACATTTCCATGCTATATTCTTTGGAAAGAAGCCACTGTTCAGCAGTAGGGACTGTGTCCCACCTCCTTGACAGAGCATTAATACAGAAATTATTTGAAATTCTTCTGCAAGAGAGAGCCGTCTATTCTCCCTATTTATTTATTCAACCATTCATTTCTGTGAAATCATGAATATTTATTTTACACTTTGGGTTGTCAGCCAATGCTACTTTATTTCATCGCTCAAATTATTCCAGTTTTGGCCATCAAGAGCTCTTCCTGGTGGCTCCTGTGGCCCCTCCCACCCCCCAGGTGATGTAGAGTTGTTCCTAATTTTTTTTGAGCAATTCTTACTTTCCAGCAATACAAAATGCTCTAAACTCATCTAGTATGTTTTCTGTCCCAGTTTAAGGAAGAACCATTTCTCCAAGAGACTCTGCTTCTTTTCACTGGAGATTAACATTAGAAAGCACTATTTGGGTGCAGATATGCTCAGTTATTTTGCATAATCATTTTGTGTGTGTGTGTGTGTGTGTGTGTGTGTGTGTGTGTGTGTGTTTTGTTGTTGTTTGTTTCATTTGTTTTTTTTTGTTAATTTGTTTGCAGTTTTTGGGCTGCCCCATTTGAACTGGCCACCTCCTGGTGTATGGGGCTGGTGGTGCCCTACTCCGTAAGCCATAGACCCCGCCCTATCTTTTGCATTTTTACTGGAAAAATTCACTTCTATTTTTATCAAAATCAGCACTGAATTCCTCTTAGGTTGATCACTGGAGAAATTGTTGCAACTTTTGCTGAAGTTGAAAAACCTGGGAGAAAATTGGATGGGAACCAGGATCAAAAATTCTATTGGGGGCACTAATCTAAGCCTGTCCACCCTCACAAATCTCAGGACCAGAAGAATCAGTTAATTAATTAAATAGCAGCTTAAAGTCTTGGTTGGTAACATCCAAATTATTAGTTTATTCACTACTACATATTTCTTGACATGAAAGTTTATGAATGTATAACGTCAGTTATTGCCATGTGTCCAGAAGAAGGGAAAGAATCTACCATTTCTTAAGTATCTATCATATTTTAGATATTATTCAAGTCTTTTGCAAATGACATATATTTCAAGACTTAAAACAACCTGAGAAGTGGCTATCATCTTTCTTTTGGGAAGTAAAGATCGATGTCTAAGAGACTAGGTAACTTCTCAGTCACACTGCAGGGAAAGCCAGTGCTGGGATTTAAAACCAGAATAGAGTTGCCTAATACAATGTTGCATGGATATATACTAAAAAATTATCCACTATTTATCTAAATTCAAACATAACTGACCATTCTGTATTTTTATTTATTAAATCTGGCAAGCATGATCCAGGACCATCTGGCCTACAAGGCTGTGTACCTTCCGCCCCGTGATATGCACATAGCATGAGAAACATGGGAATCTGGCAAATATTTTTTCCTAAGTTTTGTAATTTAATTTACTTTAGTTGCCCACTTCAAAAAATGTAATAGAGGTGTAAAGAGGAGGCAGGAAATGTTTTGGTGTTCTTTTAAAGCTACATGATCCTTTAATAAAATTAACCTTTTGCTTCAATCAGCTGTCATCAAATTGGAAGTTTTTCAACCCAATAATTCCATTACATGTTTAAACTATTCTGTAGCATTTAAAAATGCAACCTAAAATATCTGAAAAGAAGAAAGTAGAAGCAATGTCTTGTCACATTTGATGGTCTCAGTCTCTAATTAAAAACCAATAAAATGACCCATGGTATTGCTCCTTCTTTAGAGACAGAGCAACCTCTTAATAAACTAGAAGCAATAGTTGGTATTCTTACTTGCAATCAACTCTCAATGTAAATTTAAATTCTTTGTCATCATCTTCAAAGTTTTACGACAACATCTCTTCTCTTTCAATATGAAAGAATATTCATCTATCCTACAATAGTAGCCTATGGGCTCTTAATTTCTTTTAGGAGAGACAATATAAGTTCTTAAAAATTACATAAAAGAAGATTTTATAACTTTAGAGTATGAGATTTTCTAAATAAAACACAAAGGTTTAAAAAATGAGGAAGGAAAATTGATAGATTTACTATCCAAACATGTAGGGCTTCCGTAAATTTAAAAACCCAGTAACAAATTTAAACGTTAAGCATCAAATGATCAAAATATTGGCCTATAGATAGTCAAGGCTCCCCAAATTGTTCATTGAAAGATTTATTCTATAGTTTTATATTTAGAAAACATAAAGTATTATTAGTATTTTTCTCAACATATTTAAAAATTTATGTTCTTTTTATTATATCCTGATGCAGAAAAATTATGTTCTTTTAGTATATCCTTTTTATTCTATCTTTTTTTCTTGAGCTATGTCCTTTATCAGCTACTCCAGTAAAGTTTGTGGATGATAAATTCTCTTGTTCTTTCCATATCTGCAGGAGTTAACTCTGATTCTTGAATGGAAACTAAGTTTCCAAGATCCAAGCTAATTGTTTCTTCAGACAAATGTGATATTTTCCCTCTGACATCTTTTAATGTTTTTTTCATTAGATGTTCTGCAGTTTTACTATGATGTGTCTATCCTGTTTCCCTGAAAATAAGACAGTGTCTAATATTAATTTTTGCTCCCAAAGATGCACGAGGTCTTATTTTCAGGGGATGTCTTATTTTTCCATGAAGAAGAATATGGTACACATTTATTGTTAAATAAAGGAAATTTATTACCTGCATATGGTATGGTAGTACGGTAGTTGTCAACACAAACCAGACAAACTGTGAATCCTACCTTCAGTCATCCTGAGGGTGGCCGCAAGCTTCAGGCAGTGTCACCAAAGACAGAGCAGCATTCCCCACCTTCTCCTCGTCCCTTCTGCTCTGATCCTCCTGTTCTTCTACACGCATCTGTGAAAGTCTCCTCCTCTCTCCTGCCCCGAGCTCACCGCTCACTCCGACCTCCACTCCGCCACCACACAGCAGTGACGTCAGGACTCCACGTAATTGTCACTGGTTACTAGACGCCAGTCGGGGTGGCCCTAGCAACAAGTTTACAGTAAATTAATTTTCATTCCAAGACAGAGCCTGGGGGGGACATATTTTAGGGGGAATGCCTTATATTTCACCCAGAAGGAAACCTGTAAGTAGATCTTATTTTTGGAGGATGTTTTATTTTCGGGGAAACATTGTAGATGTGGAGAGATATATATGTATGTACACAGACTATATATATATATATATATATATATATATATATATATATACACATATATATCCAACTCAAAATTTTTTAACTAGAAGAAAATGAAGAAATTTTGCTACCTTATATCTATATATTAATATATGAGCATTGAAACTACAACATGTACAGGTCAGTATAAACAGACCCAAATTCAGGAGCAATGTCATTTTGAGCTGAGGATCAAAATTTGATGAGATACAGGTTACTTCTGCAGATATATATAGCTTGGAAAGTCATCTATTAGTCCCCTAGCTTAGACTCTGAGGTTTTATTAATAATTTTTTTTTTTTTTTCAGAGAAGAATCCAACTTCAGTAACAGCAGTTCAGGCAAATGCACTATGGCTTTGGGGGTATTTGAAGACTGTTTTGAAGTAGAATGTAGCTAAGCCAGAAGTAAACCCACAATGAACTACATGGAAGAGACCACCTGCTACAAAGATAATAGGAAAGATAAAATGGACTCTGGGCTTCATCTGGATCTCTATCTTTCTTGAATTGAGTGACTGGGGGCCAGAGATTAGATAGTAACTTGAGCAGAGGACAGACCGGGTACAAGATCTGGATGGAACTTACCTAATGCCTTTCATCCAACAGTTGGTAACTTTCTTTATCCCTAGTTGCAAGACTTATTCGTGTTTTATGCCATTTTAGGAGAAGCTATAGTTTTGGCTAAGTTCACCAGTGGTCAAGGAGGTGGCCTGGAAGGATAAGAATGGAGTTAGGAATATAAGAAGATCAGGATCCTGGGGATGACGTAACAACCTTTACTTGAGAACAGTGAGGACTTTGCTCCAAGGCTTACCTAGACTAACTTCAAGAGAAGAAAGTAACAGAGCCTTAAAACATATTCTTTTAGAAAGGGAAGATATACAAATGAGCTAAATATCCTTTGTGAGCATGCAAAATTTACTAGGGTATAGCAAGAATAATATCTCAACACACTGCCTCAGTCAACTCAGGCTACTATCATAAGCAAAATATCACAGACTGAGTGGTTTAAACAAGACTCATGTATTTTCTCACCATTTAGGAGGTTGGAAGTCTGAGATCAAGGTGATTCTGGGGACAACCGTCTTTCATGCTTGCAGGCAGTTGACTTTTCGCTGTTCGCTCACGTAACCATTCCTTGGTTGGTGAGAGCTTACAGAGAGAGTTCCAGAAAGCTCTCTCTACAGGCCTAATCAAACCTAATTACCTCTTGAACACTCCACCTCCAAATATCATCACATTGGACTTCAATATATGAATTGGGAGGATATAAAACTTTTATTCTATAATGTACACTAAACCATGGTATTTTAGTCACCAATAAAACCTGGTTCTTTGTCTTTTTATAGTTCTAGTAATAAAAATCAGACTCTGAGACAAGATGTAGTGGCTCACGCCTGTAATCCTCACACTCTGGGAGGCTGAAATAGGTGGATTGCCTGAGCGCTGAAGTTCAAGAACAGCCTGAGCAAGAGCCAGGCCCTATCTCTACTAAAAATAGAAAAACTAGCCAGGCATTGTGGCAGGTGCCTATAGTCTTTGCTACTCTGGAGGCTGAGGCAAGAGGATCACTTCTGCCCAAGGGCTTGAGGTTGCTGTGAGCTGTGACACCCAGGGATTTTACCTAAGGGAACAAAGTAAGACTCTGTCTAAAATAAAAATAACTAACTAACTAACTAACTGACTGACTAAATAAATAAATAAATAAAAAGGTTCAGGTGACTTTGATCAGAATTTCTTTTATAAGACACAGAGAAGGGAGGAATGAGGATGTTATATGTAAATTAAGTTTCTCCATGACAGAAAGGAGGAAAACTCTCCTGGTGGTTGGAGGAGGTGACAAATTGGAAAAGGCAGAGAAAAGAAAGCCAGAAAGAAAGGAAAAAACATAGGAAATCAGCCTCAGATTTCCATTCCCCAAAGCACAGGTGCCTAAAGTAATAGAAGCTGTTGTGATTGTTTAGGCAGCTGGACAGCCTGAATCCAGGCCCCCTTTCCTAAGCACGTGTGGGGTTTTACGGAAGATTCCACAGTTGCCAGTGTGCAGCCTGGTGAAGGGGAAGTGCCCAGAGGACCTGGGACCAGCAGATGAATCCAGATGAGATCCTGGCAGGAGGCAGGACCTCGGGACTGAGGCTGGGGGGATCCACAGGCACAAAAAAGCCAGTTACCTGGAGACCAGGAAGGGAAAGTCACTTTAGGGGTGGGTATAGGAAGGCAACGCTTAGGATGTTTTTACACCTGGAGCCTTGCTTACACTTGCTTACACTTACCTCTCCTTACACTGGAGAGTCTGCCCCTAAAAGGACTGGCCAATTTCCAGAAGGCAGTAAGCAACTTGCTGCCTGAAAATGTGCCTTTTATATGCAAAACAACCAATCCAAAGCCTATGTCCCCAACCACCTTCATTAAACTCTTATACCTAGGGCCAATTATCCTGCCTTTCCCAATGCACCAGTAGGTGCCAGAAACTAGAAATAGTCCCACCACCAGAGCCACTAGCACTACTGAAAACAGCCAAGCCTAGCTTTCTCACCCTGCCTCAGCCATTCCTTCCTGAAGAAACAAAGTTCCTGCCCTGGCTTTCCCCATGATCCTTTCGCTTCCTGACCCTGGGCTTGTGCATGTGGCCAGTTGTATGAAGTGGACTATCCCCTTTTCTTGGAACTGTGATTGATAAGCTATCCTTTCAATGGAAATTATCTCCTGATCTGTTGGCCTCACCATATCTAAATAATAATAAAACCTGTGTTTCTTACAGAGGCCAATACTCAGGTATCAGTGGAATAAGACAGGTATGTGCAGGCCGGCCTGAGGCAGGCTAGCCTCCTGCGTCTATCAGCTTCCTTTTGTATCCTGAAAATATTTGGGGAAAGGTAAGTGGGTGGAAATCCTCAGCTCTTTGACTTAACTCAGTATTTACTAAAAACGACTTCTGAAAGCAGGAAGAATTCCGCTGTATTTAACTGGAAGTGTTCAACCTCACCTGACCTGCAATCAACTCACATTCGCCACTGAGTGGGACTCTAGGTTTAAGAGGAAAAGGAAGCACACTCAGAGAAAACACAGTGATGTTCTTGCATATTTGAGTTGAATTTTCTACCTTAATTAAAGATCTCAGTCTTTAATAATTTTTATTTTATTTCATTTTATTTTTGAGACACTTTGTTGCCCTTGGTAGAGTGCTGTTGTGTCACAGCTCACAGCAACCTCCAACTCTTGGGCTCAAGCATTTCTCTTGCCTCAGCCTCCCAAATAGCTGGGACTATAGGCACCTGCCACAATGCCCAGCTATTTTTTTTATTGCAGTTGTCATTGTTGCTTTAGCTGGCCTGCGCTGGGTTTGAACCTGCCAGCGTCAGTGTATGTGGCTGATGCCATAACCACTGTGCTAGAGGCGCCAAGCCTTTAATATTTTTTAAAACGAATTCTGTTAATTGAGGTATGCAATATTTATATAAATTAACACATATTCATTGCAGATGATTTGTAATGCTTATCATTAAATACAAAGAAAAATACCTTATTGCTGTGGGACTCAGTCTCTTGGCCATGGACAGTTACTAGTCCCTGGCCTGTTAAGAACCAGACCACACAGCAGCAGGTGCGGGGCAGGGAAGCAAGTGAAGTTTCACCTGTGTTTACAGTCACGCTCCCTTGGTTACATCACCGCCTGAGCTCTGCCTCCTGTCAGAGAGCAGTGGCATTACACCCTCACAGGAGCACAAACCCTACTGTAAAAGGTGCACGTAAGCCATCTGGCCTGCTGCCTGAGGATCTGAGGCAGAGCTGGGACAGGGATACACTGGGACCTTCTAGTTGGGGGAAAATAAGTTCAAGTGTCCCAGTGATTCTGCATTATGATGGGTTGTATAATTATTTTTAATATATAACAATGTAATAATAGTAGAAATAAAGTCCACAATAAATGTAATCCACTGGAATCATCCTGAAACCAATCTCCTGACCCTCCCATACAGGGGAAAATTATCCTCCATGAAACGCGCCCTTTATACAAAATGGGGACCACTGCCTATTGACTCATCATTTTCGGATGTATTCCTCCACAAACTCATTAGGGACCATTTAAGCATGTTAGCATTGCATATTTTTGATTAACAATATTTATAAGAAAATTCCAAAAGCATTAAGTTGTCTTACTATGAACCCCTTAATTCATTTAACCAAACCCCTGTTGTTAGATATTTGGATTGTTTTTATAATTGTTTATCATCAGTAATACTATGATGGCTATCCAGGGACATAAAACCTCATGCATATCTTCATTATTTCTAACTAGAAAAAAAAATCATAGAAATGAAACAACAGAGTTCTGCTTTCAAAACTTTTTAATCCTTTTCACATTTTCATGACTTTTTGTTCATAGTACCAAATTCTCTTAAGCTGTGCTAATTTACACACCTCGTGGCTGCGCATGAAAGTGTCTATTTCTCCCTTTTCTCAGACACATAGGGCTTTAAAAATACATAAAATATTTGTGAATAGAAATAAACAGCACCTTTAAAAATTTTTTTTCTCTTCTAAGCAATGGAAATTTCTCACATATCTGTATTTAAATTTTATATTCAGATTCTTCCCAAACTTCCTTGGAATATATACCTTGTCCCTACTGATTTCTAAAAGCTTCGTCTATTGCAACAATTATTAACCTTCTTTGTCACATGTGTTGCAATTTCTCTCCTGGCTTGCATCACCTTCTAATTTTGTCTCTAGGAGGTGTTTTTTCATTTTAACTGAATGTATATGTGTGTGTGTATATATATATATATATATGTATATAAATAAAAAGATTGGTTTATCATCTACTGATTTTCCTTTATTTTGTAATTATTCATATAACATTGAGAATTTGCCATTACGGGCAGAGAATAATAATTATAGCAAACTAAGGAAACAAGTTTGGACAAAAAATGCTCTGATTCAAGCTCTACCTACCAGACGCCAATGTGCTGCTGGTTCATGCAGTGTTCTCGGGAGCTTCAGGGAATTTTAAAGCCCTAAATCATCCTGTTCCTTGGTCCTTGAGAGAACAGAAAATGTAGAAATAACTATGAATATCTAGGGTCTTATAGCTCTCTCATATTCTTTCAGAGGGAAGATTTCATTTAACCCTAAAATCCTGTCGATGTGCCTCCATGTGTCCATGGAGAAATGAGCTCAGTGACCTGCTCAGCAAGATCTAGGCAGTGAGTGGGATGGCTTGGCCAGTCCAGACATACCTGGTTTTATTGTATTCACTATTCTTCACTGATATTGCATTTTTCAAAAAATTAAAAGTTTGTGGCAACCCTACTTTGAGCAAATCTATCAGCCGATTGCTATTAAATAATTCAAGCTAAGTTTTATCTATCTAGAGAGATCAAAATAGCCACAACATTCCCTTAATCTAAAACCTAACCCAGAGCAAACCCCGAACTCTCTTCAATGCTATGAAGGCTGAGAGAAGTGAGGAAGCTGCAGAAAATAGTTTGAATCTACCAGAAGTTGATTATTGAGATTGAAGGAAAGAAGTTGTTTCCATGATGTAAAAGTACGAGGAAAAGCAACAAGTGCTGACGGAGAAGGTATAGCAAGTCATCCAAAAGATCTAGCTAAGATAACTGATGACAGTGGCTGAACTAAACAAAAGATTTCCAATGCAGACAAAACGGCCCTGTTTTTCCATCTGGGACTTTCATAGCTGGAGAGGAGAAGTCAATAAGGCTTGAATGCTTCAAAGGACAGGTTGACTCTTACATTAAGGACTAGCACAGGTGGTGACTTTAGGTTGAAGCTAATGCTCAATTACCGTCTCAAATATCCTAAGGCCCTCAAGAATTATGCTAAATCTAATGGTCTATAAATGGAATTCTGCCTGTGCTCTGATTATGGAACAACAAAGCCTAAACAATAACACATTTGTTTATAGCATGGTATGCTAAATATTTAAAGCCCATTGTTGGGACATTCTGCTCAGAAAAAAAATTCCTTTCAAAAGATGATTGCTAATTATTATTGCATCTGATCATTCAAGAGCTCAAGGAGACTAATGTTATTTTTGTAGCCTGCTAATGCAGTATCATTAGGCAGCCAATGGATTAAGGAATAGTTTTTCTTTCATTGTTATGTTATATTATGTTAAACTATCCTATTATTATGTGTTTCTATAATACAAACTTCAATTCTCTCTGGTGAATCTGGGCAAGTAAATTTAAAACCTTCTGAAAAGAATTTACCATGTTAGATGCCACAAAGAACATTTGTGATTCATAAAACGAGGTCAATATAGCAACATTAACAAATTTAGAAGTTGATTTCCTCCCCCTTGAGTGATTTTTGAGAGTTTCAAGGCTTCTAGGGAAGAAGTAACTGCAGATATGGTGGAGCTAACCAGAGAACCAGAATTATAAGTGTGGCCTAAAGATATCACCAAATTGTTGCAATCTCGTGATCAAATTTGAATGAAGGAGGAGCTGCTTTGTATGGCTGAGAAAACCAAGTGGTTTCCTGAGATGAGATCTGCTCCTTATGAAGATGCTTGAACATTGTTGAAATGAAATCCCCTGTGGACGGGCCTACATGGTTTTTCACCCTACCTTCTTCCCCTGCTACCTTTATTTACCCTTCACCTTTGGGCCCTGTATCCCCCAAAAAAGGTTAGAGGCAGTTAAATCAGGTCAAGGTCCAAAATCACCGGCTCATTAACCAAGAATCTAACTATTATTCTTCACCCCCCTCCATAGCACCAATGACGGATAAGATTCCCA
>CAUYPK010014673.1:0-50542 GCA_963574355.1 Loris lydekkerianus
ACCATAATTCCTTACCTAGTGACGTGTCAAAACTGTGAAGCCAAAAAAAAAAAAAAAAAAAAAAAAAAAAAGACATGTTCTGCTGTGCAAAGATGCAAACTTTTTTTTTTTCTAAGACACCTTCTCACTCTGTTGGGCCAGAGTGCAGTATCATAGCCCACTGCAACCTCAAACTCCTCAGCTCAGGTGACCCTCCTGCCTCACCCTCTTGAGTAGCTGGGACTACAGGTATGCACTACCACACGTAGCCAATGTTTTCTATTTTTTGTAGAGATGGGTCTTGCTGTTGCTCAGGCTGGTCATGAACTCCTGACCTCAAGTGAGCCACCTGCACTGCCCTCCAAGAGTAATAGTATTACAGGCATGAGCCACTATGCCTGGCCTCAATTTTTTTTTATATCCAAAGCAGCATTCTAAAAATAATTACTCAAAGAAGGCAAATAAAAAGAAAAAAAAAAAAAAAGAATTACAGCAGATAGATGTGGGATATAATAGGTAGTAGTAGTAAGGAAAACATTTTTGCAAGTATAATTTACAGGTAAGTTTATATAATTATTATTCATAAGATGAAAGAAAATAAAATACCTAGAACTAAAATTCTAGGTAATTGCAATGTACATGGGTCAGAATAGGATAATATACTAAGGAAATGCTAAAACTCTTATTACATTCAAGAGAAGATAGTTATTAATCTAAACTGATAAAAATGTTTGATTACAACTGTTAAAATTTTAAGAATAACCACTAGAGTAACAGAAATAGAACATAAAACTTCCATTTTCAATTGTGTGAAAAATGGAAAAGTTAATCAGTGACAGAGATCGAAAAGAAAAGAAAAAATAGTAAAAGGTATATGCTTGGCCAGAAAATGAGTCCTGTCATTCAATGAAAAATCATTAAATGAGAAAAACAAGGACCAATTACTAGGTCATTAAGTATAAAACGTCCACTTTCCTTAAGTACAGAGTTTGACAATTGCTATCTCTGAAATTTCACATAGATACTTTTTGTTTTATTTTTACTGTGAAGGTACATCCTCATTCTCTCAAATGCACAGTTTGGTTTGTGATTACCTTTAAAACTTTTTTTTAAAGCAATTTTTTGGAAACTATGGATAAGTCAAAAATTCGTATCATTTTCAAATATGAGTTCCATTGTGGAACCAGTGCAGTGCAGACAGCTCAAAATGTCAACAAAGTATTTGGGAAGGATGTGAACACACATGAACACTGATGGTTTGAGAAGTTCCCTTCTGGTGATTTTAATCTTAAAAACGAGTGGGCGACCTGAGACCAACGTGGATAACGATGAGCTGAAAGCTGTAGTGGAAGTGAATCCATCTCAACCTATGTATGAATTAGTAAGGTTTGACATTACTATTTCAACAGTATGTCTGGACCCCTTGAAACAAATCAGTAAGGTAAAGCAACTGGATAGATGGGTTCTGCATGAATTAAATGAACATCAGAAGAGAAATCAGCTCAAAGCCTGCCTTTCATTGCTGTCACAACATAAAGGCAAACCGTTTCTACACCTTATGGTTTACCTGTGAAGAAAAATTCTTTTTGGCAATCACAAGCATTCAGCACAAAGGATAAATACAAAGTGCCAAAACACAGCCAAACCCAAGTATTCATCACAGAAAGCTAATGGTGTGTTTGGTGGTCCATTGCTGGTATTATCCACTTGGAGCTTCATGAAACCTGGTCAATCATTTACAGCAGATGTCTACTGCAAACAACTGGATGAAACGATGAAGTTGCTTGTGATTAAGTAGCTGGGATTGGATAATAGAAGCAGGCCAATTCTTTTGCAAGATAACACTTGACCACATGGTGCACAAACAATGTTGCTCAAAATACCAGAGGCTGGAGTTGGAAGCAATCTGTCATTCACTGTCTTTGCCAGACCTTGCATGAACTAACTACCACTTCTCCCAGGATTTGCACCACTCCTTGCAAGGAAAAATACTCAATTGTCAACAAGCTGTGGAAAACGCCTTTCATGATTTCATAGACACTTGCTCTATAGGCTTCTTCACTGCTGGCATAAACAAGCACCATTAAGATAGCAAAACTGTGAATAGTTTACTGCATATTTTGATTACTTGTACTGCCTCCTGTTTGACATATAATAAACTAAACTCTTGATTTGAAATCAGACATTTATATCTAGTTATCCAATATATTGATACAAGGTATAATTCAGCAATAAGATATTCGAAGTAAACTTTTGTATACATAGTTTTGAAATATAAAAAGCAAAAATTTCTAGAAATTTGACAACTACATAAATGACACTACATAATTAAAGTGGGAGACTATGACAGTTCTCTGAAATTGACAGATCAAAGAACCAAAAATAGTAACAAAATAGAGGAGCTGACAACACAATTAACAACCTGAACTCCAAGAGATGTGTAAGTCTGCATATGCAACAGAAAATACATGTATCTTTTAATACTCACGGAAAATTTATAAAAATTGATCACTTACTAGAAAAATACCCCATTGTTACAAGTGATAAAGACTAGAGATCAATTATATAGTCCCATTGCTTTGGACCTGCTCTAAAAATGACAGATGCAAGACTCAAATGTCTTTATGGATCAATTCTCCAGGGTTTCAAGGAGATCCCTGTGTTAAACTCTTTCAGACTGAGGGAGGCAGACTACTGTGAGATGGCACCTAGTGGGACCCTCTTTGCAGCACTGGGGTTTGAATCAGTAAGGGGAGGACCACATGTTCTGGGCCCTGCCAGGCCCCAGAAGAAAAAAACCCCATACAGAACTTTCCTGCCTTAACTGGATAAACTCCGCCCCAAAGAACATTCTCACCTTATTAATGTTATTTTTCATTTCAGAAGGTATTTATTTAATATTCATTAAAATATCAAAGGACATAAATCAAATAACTCAGCAAATACTGAAAAACATTTGATAAATTCTCAGCCACAACTAGGAGTGAACAGAAAAACTCCTTGAAAGCTGGGAATGGAAAATAGTTCCAAGCCTGGCCTGTGCCAGGCAGCAGTTAGTTTACCCCTTACCTTCGAGCTGGCAGGTTGACACCTGCTGCGAGGGTGGAAGTGCAGGTGAAAAGGCAGAGAACCCCCGTGGAGTAGGCCTCCTCCAAGAGCTTCCTTTCATCACTTGTTAAACCACTATGATGATAAGCCACTCCAAAGGGGATGGTGTGTTTTAGAACAGGACACAAATTGCCACTGCTGATATTCTTCAGGTTCTTAATCACCTCATTTTTCTCTTTCTCCCTGTGTTTCAGATAGGCCCTAGGAGAAAGATCTGTTAGAAATACGAACCCTTGTTCTCATAGTGACAAAATGCCTATGACTTTCATTCTAGTAGATGTCACATAAACATTTTTTAAAAATGTACTACTTTTATGGATGTAAGTATACAAAACATTCTTAGAATTTTGATTCTGACTTCATTAACCATTAGGCAGTCTCCTAGTCTACTCGTAGGTCACAGAACCCTGTGAGAATCTGATTAAAGCTAAGGAAAAATACAACTATTCAACAAACACAATATTTTACATAGAATTTTAGAGGGTTCAGAGATTTCCTGAAGTTAATTTCTGTACTTCCAAGAATCCATGGACGCTAGGTTTAGACCCTTGCTCTAGATGTTATAATGATTTTTTTCCCACTACAACATACATCATTATTAAAGGTGGTTCATTTTATTTTAAGGTATACATTTTCATCTCTCAAAATGGAAAATTTATATTATTAAATCATAGTATATAGTAAATACTGTCTACACCCCAGCACTTTAGAAATCTTAAATAATATCTCACAAAAAAAAGGGCTGAAAAGAAATCTGAAAAGGTGATAAAACTACACATGGGACAAATAGGGGCAGGAAAACTGAACTGTATATTATTTAAAGTCACATCACACTTTTATCTGGGTATGACAAAGCTGACATCAAAATATCATAAAACTATAAACCAGTACATTTTTTACTTAGGAAATTAAATTCAAATGTCCACATGACTTAAGTGTGAAGCTTACTAAGAAAACAGAAGTACCAGTATTTGATTAAAGTGATGGTTAAACTGAAGATAGTATTTGTCCCAACAGTGATTAGTCTTAGCCTTTTGACTACCTAAGCCAGTGGTTCTTAACCTTGGCTGATGTTGGACTTGCCTGGGGAGCTTTACAAAATGATGCGTGGGTGCTACTCCCACAGAGTCTAATTTTAAGATGTAGCCTGAACAATGGGATTTTTAAAAGGATCCAGGATCATTCATGGTGCAAAGTATTAAATCACTGATCTAAGCCATTATGACAAAGCTTTGTCATACCCAATATAATCTCATACCCAATATAAGGATTAAATATAACCTTAGAATTTTTCTTTGGCTACTTATATAAATTTCACAGTTAAGTTTTCTTTCTTCAAAGTTAAGGCCTTGAGAACGTAGTGTAACAATTTAATATAATGTTCTGCAGGAAGTAGTATTAGCTCAATAAATGTAATATACAACCTGGAATTCATAATAAAAATAAAACAATGTTTTTCAAAGATTAACCTACTTGCTTAAAAATTTGCATATCATTTCTGCTATGTTTTCACAGTTCTTCTTAGTGGGACAAAAAACTAAACAGGAATAATTGGGAATAACTTCTGTCACCAATGCTACTAAGTGATCAGGATCCATCTTTTTCAGGGTATCAGAATACTGCAAAACAATAAGATGTAGAGACAAAGCAGTCAGTAACCATGAAGCAGTATCAATATTTTACTAGTGTGACTTGAAAGGTGTAACTTAAAATATCCATAATTTTGAACGTCTCATTTTGTTTATTTTTATTTGTTGTATTTTTTTTTTTTGAGACTGAGTGTCACTATGTCACCCTCAGTAGACTGCTGTGCCGTCATAGCTCACAGCAACCTCCAACTCTTGGCCTTAAGCGATTCTCTTGCCTCAGCCTCTCAATTAGCTGGGACTACAGGCACCTGCCACAATGTCCAGCTATTTTTTTGTTACAGTTCTCATTGTTGTTTAGCAGGCCCAGTCCAGGTTTGAACCTGCCAGCCTCAGTGCATGTTGCCAGTTATGTAACCACCGTGCTATGGTGCTGAGCCTGAACTTCTCATTTAATAAAAGAAAAATAAAATCTGTATTAAATATCAAATTGTTAAATTCTACATTTTTCTTAGGTTATTCGTGTTTTATTAGGTATGCTTAGTCTGAAAAACTGGAATTAAGCTAAAGAAAATTAAAGGAGTGAAAATAGCTGATGTTACTAATAATCCCACTACATACCCATTTCACCAAAGCAGAACAAAAAATGCCACAGAAACACAGACAGAACCTAATAATTGTCAAAGGACTGCATAAATAAGATATACCTTTTACTGAATTCTGGCAATTTTTGCAATACTAAGCAGGCACAAAAAACTCAAAGAACACAGAGAAAACATCTGAAGTTATTTAAAAAATCTCAGTTCCTTCAAATTTACTGAAAACTAATTAAAATATAGATTTAGAATAATATACCTTCATGGAATTCTAAAACTGCTATAAAAATCTTTCTTTCCTTTTAAATATCTTTCATATGGCTTGGCGCCCATAGCTCAGTGATTATGGCGCCAGTCATATGCACCAGAGCTGGCAGGTTCTAGCCCGGCCTGGGCCTGCTAAAGAACAATGACAACTGCAAGAAAAAAACAGCCAGGTGTTGTGGCGGGTGCCTTTAGTCCCAGCTACTTGGGAGGTTGAGGCAAGAGAATGCTTAAGCCCAAGAGTTTGAGGTTGCTGTGAGCTGTGACACCATAGCACTCTACTGAGGGTGACATAGTGAGACTCTGTCTCAAAAAAAAGCCATTCATATGGTCATAACACATTAATAATAATATAGTAGACATTACTATTATTATATACCAATATCTGAACTACCTGGTCCTTGAACTATTCTTTTATTGTTGTTATTGAGTGAATGAACACTTAAAAAAGAGATTTCTAAATTTTCTTGGTCACAGAGCCTCAATGCCAAAAGAACAACTTAACAGTTTTTGTTAGTTAATTAGTTAGGTCCAAACAAATTAAGATTGGACTTCTGATAATCCAGACTGACTTCACATGGTATTTGCTTACAGCAACTACAAAAACCCTAACTTCACAAAGATACGATGTCCGAGAAAGGAATATAATTTATCTATTGCTGAAATCAGAAACTAGCTATTTTGAACCAGTAGTTTGTATGGTGTCCAACAGATGTCAAGCATGAGTTATTTCTCTCAAAAATTTAAATTATCTCATAGAAACTTCTGTGGTGCTCCAGACATCTGGGCACAAAGTTTGGGTACCTGAGACTTAAGGGTTATTAAACTTACCGTATAATCAAGGAGGCGTGAAAAAGTCATGCCATTCTCAGCTTTGCTGTCAACCTCATATATTGTATCATTCATTTTCAGATATTCTTTTAATTCAACCTTTAATTAAAAGGACATTTGCAATTAATACCACATATGAATTCCTCTTTCCAGGGCTTTATATCTTGTAAAGTATGTTGTAAAGAAAAAAAGGAGAGCTATACAAAGATTTTAGCTTTTCTAAGATATGTAAAGCATTCTTCAACTTAGAAGTTTTTGCTTTGCAATTTCTCTTCTTTTGGCCTCTTTTTCTCTTTAAATAAAAATAGGAAAAAAATAATAAAAAAAATAGGGATTAATATTCTTAGAAGAAATACTTTTAAACTGAGTAGTCATATATCCAAAAGAAAACCAGACACTTTGATTTGTCACAAAAATTATGAGTAGTACCGCATATACTCGAGTATAAGCCGAGTTTATTCGGCACAAAATTTGTGCCGAGTTCAGGTTTTTCGACACAAAATTCGTGCCAAAAAACCCGGCTTATACTCGAGCATATAGGTAATACTTTTTTGGCGAAAGTATTGTCTTCTCTGCCAGGCAAGGTGGCTCACGCCTGTAATCCCAGCACTCTGGGAGGCCGAGACAGGTGGATCCCTAAACCTTAGGAGTCCAAGACCAGCCTGAACAAGAAGGAGATTCCCATCTCTAAAGATAGCCAGACGTTGTGACAGGCACCTGCAGTTCCAGTTACTGGGGAGGCTGAGGCAAGTGGATCACTTCAGCCCAAGAGTTGGAGGTTGCTGTGAGCTATGATGCCACAGCTCTATACTTAGGGTAACAAAGTGAGACTCTCTCTCAAAAAAAAAAAAAAGGATTGTCCTTTCAAGAATCAAAAATGTCTTATCAGAGTGGGCACATGGCTCAAGCCTGTAATCCTAGCACTCTGGAGGCTGAGGCAAGTGGATTGCCTGAGCTCAGGTTCAACACCAGCCCCTGCCAGAGGGAGATCCCATCTCTAAAAATAGCCAGGCATTATGGTGGGTGCCAGAGATACTTGGGAGGCTGAGGGAAGAGAATCTCTTGAGCCCAAGAGTCTGAGGTTGCTGTGAGCTATGATGGCGCAGCTCTCTACCAAGGGCAACAAAGTGAGACTCTGTCTCAAAAAAAAAAAAAAAATCTTATCAGTCATAAGTTTTAATTCTGATACTACCATGTCATTTTTAATTTAAGTATTTGTAGACAAAAATAGTTTGTAAACACAGCTTACTGAGTTTTTAAGAGAACAGTATGTAATGTCACAAGTCAGAAAATATCTCTTGAAAATTTTCATTTTAAGTGCAAATGTAAAAATATCAAATTTCAGATTAAGATTTGGAGATTTTCAAAAAATTATTTCCTGAAAACCTGTTTAGACACAGAACATGCATACTAGTACTGCAGACAGATAGTATATTATAAGCTACTTCCAAATAACTACAAATTAAGTTTGTTTACTTTCGTCAAGCATTTTGGGAATGCTGTTGCAGAGAAGTTTAAATCCATGTGAATTTAACTTCTGAAAAAAGTATTATAACTTCCAAAGCAGAGGTATTTGAATGCTTTTTAACTTCAAATTTTTAATATGGCAATAACTCAAAACATGTCTCACTAAATTTTGGCAAATGAAAAAATTTACTTTAGAGAATTAGAAGTGAAAAAAACAGAATGGTTCTAGAAAAATTCGGTCAATAAATGTTCACTGAGGGCCCATGGGCAGGCACTGTTCCTGCTGCTACAGATGCATTACTGACCCAAGCCAAGATCTCTGACCTTTGCACAAACTCTTAGCACATTACCACGGTGAGTAAAATTATGCCCTTTCACTATTCCATAGAATTTTTTATATGTTTAGTACTTTTATTTCTAGGTAAGATGAATATAAAGCAAATCAATACAGTGCAAACCTGAGGTACATACTGGTCTGAATTGACTGGTGTAATATTCTGCATGAAGGAAATCTTGTAGGTCTTCAACATTGTTTAGTGTTGCGCTCATACCAATGATCTGAGTTGTTGCTAAGGAGAGAAAAAACCCCTAAGTATTAAGAAAAATGTGTTATTTAGTATATCATAAGTAATTCGTCATGTATCAAGTATTAGTATATCATGAATAAATTTAGCAAGCTCTGAATTCTTCCTGAGTGATTTGGGAAAGGAATGAGGAGGTAAGGAAGAGAAGTAAGAAAAATACCAGAGTAGGTCGGGTAAGGTGGCTCATGCTTATAATCCTAGCACTCTGGGAGGCTGAGGCAGGTGGATTGTCTGAGCTCACAGGTTCGAGACCAGCCTGAGCAAGAGTGAGACCTAGTCTCTAAAAACAAACAAGCAAAAAAAAAAAAAAAAAAAAACAAGCTGGCTGTTGTGGAGGGCGCCTGTAGTTCCAGCTACTTGGGAGGCTGAGGCAAGAGAATCTCTTAAGCCCAAGAGTTTGAGGCTGCTGTGAGCTGTGACACATGGCATTGTACCCAGGGTGACAAAATGAGACTCTGTCTCAAAAAAAAAAAAAAGAAAAAGAAATAAAGAAAAAGAAAAATACTAGAGTATAGACCTGGCAATCAAAGAATGAAATGTTTCTGGTATCTTGAAAATTACTACTTAGAAGTTTATACATGGAAGTCTATTAAATTTCAAACAAATTTTCAGTTTATAAAATTGGCAAAGGTAGGATATTTATTAAAACTTTTAAACAAAAATAAAGAGCGTAAGTATGCTTAAGGCTGTCTGTCTCGATTATCTTTATGCTGCGTTGTGGGATACATTCCATAATGAGTCACAAACTCTTGCCCCATGAAAAATCCTTTAAGTCCTGTAAGGGGTCTTGCTGTCAGGCTAGCCCACCCCCTTTTAAAGAAAAGTGAACTGAAGCTCATGAAGCCACATGAATCCCTGAGCATTTAGTTCAGTATCTCATCCAAAAAGTTTTTAAATGACAGACTTAGTTATCAAATCAAAACCAAAAAGGACTTTGTAGGATATGTTTCTTCACGGCTGCTATCTTATGTCCTGCAATGTTCAAGACATCACCTAAAAGAGGAATAAGTGCTGGCCCCTCCCCATCCCCAAGGGTACACCAGGAAGCTGAAGAGGTAGACAGGGAGAGAAATCAAGAAAGGCTGTGCTAAGAACTTTGGACTTGTACAGAAAGCAAAGTGGAGCTATTAAAGGCAGGTGAATGGGAAAGTAAAGTAACTGGATTTCCACCTGAGAAAGATCATTCTACCTGCAGTAGAGAAGATGGATTTAATTGACAAAGGGCAGTGATGGGGACCAAAGTAAGCTGGAAGAGCTTGGTGATGTCTGTGGCAATCCACGTAAAGAAAGGATGAGATACTAAACTAAAGATTCAGTAGTAAACAGGGACAGGAGGGAAAGAATTATATTAATAATTATCTTTATGAGGTAAACCAGATAGGAATTGGTTGTTGAGAGAATGCTTAAGAGTAAAGAGTTAAAGATTCTGGCTTGGCTGGCTGGCTGGTGATTGGTGGCTAGGAATTCACACTGAAGGAGATAAATTAGGCTCAGATGAAGCCTTGGGTAGGTTTAGCTGTCCTAGAATATTCAAGCAGTGCTGTTTGGCTGGAAGATGGCATTACTCAGAAGAGAGGTATGAGTGGGAGCCATCAGCGTACAGCAAGTACATCAAGTCATGAGGATGGATGAGAATAAGCAGAAATAAGATGAATCTTGTTCAGTGTCCACATGAATAAGGTTGGGAAGAGGTGTCACAGAAGAAAAATAAGAAAAAACTAAAGAGATGCATTTTATTCAAATACCTATTAAGTGTAAGGCACTGGAGACAGAGACATTAACTACAGACCAGCAGTAAATGTATGTCCATCATGTGGAAGGTGCTATGCCAGGTGTTTCACAAAGATTCATCCCATCTTTGCAGCAATTCAGTGAGGAAAGTTCTATTACTATCACCTGTATTGACACCTAAGCAGACAGGGGCATAGTTAATGCCATTTGCCCAGGTTGCATATCTAGTAAAAGAGAGCCAAGGTCAGACTCTAGTTCCAGAGTCTGTTCTCAGGCTTTATGTACGCTATGTCTCAAGGCTAAGACATGATTCCTCTACAGAGAATGATACTCCATCACACAAAGGAAAAAAGCATAATAAGCAGTCAAATGTTGAAGGAAAATAAAGACAAGGATAGTCAGTATACACTGGATTTGACAAGTAGGTGATTCTTCTTCTCTCTTGCTTTAAGTTCATAGAATTTGTCACCATTTGACACATTATTGTTTTCTTGTTTATCTGCTTACCACTTATTCACTTTCACTAAAATATATGCTTGATGAAGGCAGGAACTTTGTTTCATGCACTGATGTATCCCTTCACTTAGCATAGTGGCTGGCACACACAATAGATGCTCAATAAGTACTTTTGTTTGAATGAATGATAATAAAGTGCTACAACTTGCCTAAATACCATTGCTACTGAAATTCTAAAAATTATTTTTAGTAAGATTTGACCTTAATAATTAATAATTTTTCCACATATAATGTAAGTATTATAATACCATATCAACAAATAGTAAAGACAACATTTAGAATAAATATTTCGGGTACACTTAAAGTCTGATATTGCAAAACAACACCTTAAAGTGACTACTTAACTATATCGCTTTATTGGCATGATAATGACGACAGGGGCAGCGAACCCTTTACTGAGTGCTGTGGGCCATCACTGCTGACCGCTTCACACAGGTTAACTCATATAACCCTTACAACGATCCCTTCAGGTCAGCACTTTCATTTTTTTTTTTTTTTTCTATTGAGACAGAATCTCCCTTTGTCACCCTTGGTAGAGTGCCGTGGCATCATAGCTCACAACAACCTTAAACTCCTGGGCTTGTTGTTTAGCTGGTCCCAGCCGGGTTCAAACCTGCCACCCTCGGTTTATGTGGCTGGCGCCATAACCACTGTGCTACAGGCATCAAGCCATCGGCACCTTCATTATCCTGAGTAAAGAAATAGAGGCTGAGTGATGGGCCTGAGGACACACAGCTAGTATGTAGGGGATAATGATAGAAGCCTTCCTCAGATACTAATCTGCATTTACCTTTATAATCCTACTCATTAGGAATTTGAAAACAAAGGCAAACAGCTTAACTATTATGCTCTATGTTACACAATATAGCTAGTGATAAAGTCTTCTACAAGTCTCTTGATTATAAACCAATTAGTGACCCTATTAAACAAAATACTTACTGCTAGTGTAGAGGATTTTTGCTAGAGTCATTTCCAGTATCGCTCCACGGCTTCCTTCACCAATCATATGCAACTTGGAGATTAAAAAAAAAGCAGAGAAGCAAATATTCATGTAATGCCCATGCAAATCATGCATATTACCGATGTGTAATCTTTGCCTTATAATTTTTTTTTTTTTCTTGAGACAGAGTGTCACCTGAGTAGAGTGCCCTGGCATCATAGCTCATGACAACCTCAAACTCTTGGGCTCAAGAGATCCTCTTGCCTCAGCCTCCCAAGTAGCTGGGACTATAGACACCCACTGCTATGCCTGGCTAGTTTTTGTATTTTTAGTGGAGATGGATCTCAATCTTGCTCAAACTGGTCTTGAACTCCTGAGCTCAAGTGATCCACTTGCCTCAGCCTCCTAGAGTGCTAGGATTATAGGTGTGAGCCACCATGCCCAACCTTTGCCTTCTACTTCTTAAATGTTTTATATATAATAACGTTAGTACATATACATTATTTCTCTGGTGTTTTAAGTTTGAGCTTTCAGGCAATACCCTGATAAATCTAAGATTCATAAATATTACCACACACACTGTAAAATTATATACCACACACACACATATTTACACTTCAAGAAACACTTGATACCAAACCAAATTTAAGATTACCAAGCATCAAAGGTCTTACATGTACTGACTTTAATATAAAGTACTTACAGAGGTACCAAGCAGATACAAATAGTAAGCAGAATAAGTTAATATAATAAAAATATTAATAAATTACAAAAGTAGTAACCTACCTCATCTACAACAACCAGACCCAGACTGCTGATCCTGTCAGTTTCAATCAAGGAGTTCACCAAGCTATGTCCTTTTTCAATAGTGGCAATATATAGTGATTTCTTTTCCCTTCTTTTAGTTGGAGGAAATCTTCCTTTGCTTCCAGCATATTCTTCAACAAAGAAACCAAGTTCTACACCAAAACTTGATAAACCTGAAATCTAGATTAGTTAAAATAAATATAAACAAAAAAAAGATAAATAAAAATTCTAATTATTAAGTGCTTACAGGGATTAAAAAAAAAAAAAAAAAAAAAACACCTAAAAGCAGCATTGGATACCAATCAATGGGAAAATAGGAACTAGGTCATACATAAGTCATACTAATCTATGAAATGCCGTAATGTGTTAATCTTTGTAAAATAAATACAACCTTTAAAATATATGATATGAAAGTAAATTTCAACTGTTTCCTTTGGTATCAAAAAGTATTCAGAACAACTCACTTATTTTTATAAAATAATTGGTTAGTTTCTGTTTGAAAAAGCAGGCTATTAATAGAATACACACTAAGATGGAATTTAATCCACCAGTTTAGAAAAATAATAAAACTTTGTACAACAGATAATTAGCATCTGAAGAGATTTTAGATAAGTACTCTATACTACTTTTATACAGCCTAAAAATATTAATTCTTTATCATTGAGAGGCACTTCTTCTCGGTCAATAAAATGTTACAGTCAGACTTGGGCCTGACTGATAAAATGTCAATCTAGCTTGTCATTTTATCTCGGTCAATAAAATGTTAGTATGCTAGTTTTTTTATCTTAATGTCAAAATACTATTTGTTTAAAGAAACTCATACCTTGTAATCAGTGTAACTTAATTCTTTGTACCCTCAATGAATCCCAAACAATAAAAAACAAGACAAAACAAAACAAAACAAAAAATCGTGTACCTTTTCTTGGACAATTGCCACATATGGAAGGATCATTAAAACATCTTTCCGCCGGCAGAGCAGTTCTTGTAGCATTAAAATCTCAGCCACAAGGGTTTTTCCACCACTTGTTGGCAAAGAATATATTAAATTTTTTCTTTCTTGCACAGAATTCAATGTTAAACAAGTATGCTGCCATTCTGTGGGATTAAAACAATAGGTATTATTTTTCCCTTCTATACTTTAAACCTCAAAAAAGTTGGGTTTTTTTTGAGACAGAGTCTTACTCTGTTGCCCAGGTTAGAATGCTATGGTGTCAGTCTAGCTCACAGCAACCTCAAATTCCTGGGCTAAAGTGACCCTCCTGCCTCAGCCTCCCCAGTTGTTAGGACTACCGATGCCTACCACAATGCAAGCCTAGTTTTTCTAGTTTTAATAGAAATTAATTCTATTAATTTCTGGCTCTTGCCTGGGGTTGGTCTCCAACTCCTGAACTCAAGTGATCCTCCTCTTGTCTTCCCAGAGTGCTAGGATTACAGGTGTGAACCACTTTGCCCAGTCAAAATCTCAAAAAAAGTTTTCTGAGGAAAAAAATCACATCCATCCCTGTGTGGCAATCTTTTCATAAGAGTCAATGTAATTATAATCAATGTTAAATGCCAAAAAATCCCAAATATGCAGTGAACATAGCCAGTAAGAGTCCATTTCAAGCTTAGTGAGGTAGGCAATTGCCTATCTACTCACCAGCTGCAGACTTGAGCCTACGTCCCCACCAGGGCAGGCAGCAGCCTGGTCAACAAGGAGTATCACTTGAGACATAGGAGGAGCAAAAGGACAGTACAAGGACTTGTGTTAATTCTTAAGTCTTCCTCCTGTGTTTTGCAAGATTATGTAAATTTCCCTTTCTTATTCACCCAAAAGCCTTCTTAGAGAGAATTAGGGGAAGGAGAGAAAAAAAATCTATGAGGTTTTATATAAACCAATAAAAACTTCAACTACCTCTCATGGGGGTCTGAACTTTGAATTGAAAACCATTTTAAACTGATTAAGACTGTTCATAGGATACTTTCACAATGTGGATCATCAAGTCTTCAAAACTTGAGTGCATCAGTGTTTTATCACTAGGAAAATGGGTAAAATATAAGACATTTCATAGCAGGAAGAAATGCAGATAGCCAATAAATACTTGAAAAGATGCTCAACTGTTCTCTACTGGGTTAGTAAGATAAATAAAATAAAAAGCAAATAACTACCAAAAAAATAAGCCCCACACACATAAAATCCAGAGCTGATGAGATGGGAACAGCCATTCTTATGGATGGTTTTTAAGAACATAAATTGTTACAATCCTTTTGGAAAGTAATCTAGTAGTACCAAAAATAAAACTGCACATTGTCTTTGATTAACTTCTAGGACTTTACATCTACAGAAATAAAAGTTAGCCAGGTGGCTCGGCACTTGTAGCTCAATGGTTAGGGCACCGGCCACATACACAGGGCTCGCTAATGACAACTACAACCAAAAAATAGCTGGATGTTGTGGTGGGCACCAGTAGTCCCAGCTACTTGGGAGGTTGAGGCAAGAGAATTGCTTAAGCCCAAGAGTTGGAGGTTGCTGTGAGCTGCGATGTCACTGCACTCTACTGAGGACGACATAGTGAGACTATGTCTCAAAGAAAACAAAACAAAACAAAAAGCTAGCCAGGTGCTGGTGGCTTGCACTTGTAATCCCAGCACTTCGGGACACTGAGGTGGGAGGATTGCTTGAGGCCAGGAGTTGGAAATGAGCTTGGGGAACATGGTGAGACCCTCTTCCTTACAAAAAAAAAATTTGTTTTTAATTAGCTGGCTGTGGTGGTGAGCAAACAGCTACTTGGGAGACTAAGGCAGGAGGATCACTTGAGCCTGGTATTTTGAGGTTGCAGTGAGCTGTGATCACACCACTGTACTTCAGCCTGACAGTGAGACCCTGTTACAGAACAAAAGAAACAAACAAACAAAACAAAAAATCAGCCAAAGCACATGCATATATATAGTCAGGAATGTTCACTGTTTGCAGATAATAAAATGCCATGAGGGGGAGTAAAAGTTGAATGAATTATTATAAAATCATATATGCAATTCTTCACAGATTAAAAAGTCTGGCTAGATGGATTTATATGTGTTTATAGTTAAATAATAAAGCAAATAAAAAATGTTTGTTGGATAGCATATACCTACCTAATTTGTACAAATATTAGAAAGACTACACATGGATGCCCAGAAGAGTTAAGCTTGAATATGTTTAAAACTTTTTAAAGACTAAGAACATATATTAAAAAGGCACTAAAAATAGTGATGTCTGCATGAGTTACCAGTAACTTTAATTTTCATTCTACTTTTTTGGTAATTCCCAGATACATATTTTTCTTTAAAAATATTTTAAAACTACTTACAATTAATATTTAATACTTAAATACTTACATTAGTATCACTCGTTATGAAATTGTAGATGTTTATGCCAAAATACAACTTAACCATATCCATGATTTATTCAATCTAGATGTTTTAAAGTATAAAAATATACATATATACTTAAGTATAAAATGATCAAAATAACTTATAGGAATATCATTTATCTTCATACATTAAAAAATAAAAATTCAGCATATAAAACACATTAAGCATGTAATTCTATGATGAAAAGGTAAAGATAACAGTGTAAGGTTGAGCTTCTCTAGCTAAGTGATTCACAAACTTTTGGGGACATCAAAATCCTCTGCAGCCTTGTTAAAACAGATTGCCAGCTCTCACCCTAAGAGGTTCTGATGCAGTAGGCTTGGTGCTGGACCTGACTACATGCATTTCTACAAATTTCTAGCTGATGTCAGTGCAGTCCAGGAACTACATTTTGAGAACCACTGCTTTAACTTAATAAAAATGGGCATATAGGGCTGGATGATGGATCAGGCCTATTATCCTAGTACTCTGGGAGGCTGAGGTGAGAGGACTGCTTGAGCTCAGGAGTTCAAGACTAGCCTGAGCAAGAGAGACCCCATTTCTACTAGAAATAATAAAATTACCCATGTGTGGTGGGTTTTGTGGTCCCAGCCACTTGGGAGGATGAGACAGGAGGATCACTTGAGCCCAGAATCTTTGAGCCCAGTTTCAAAAGTAAAAAGAGGGAAAGTTATTTACTGAAATTCTTACTTAGAAGCTAGCAATATAATTGACAATCATCACCCACATCTAATTTGGCATGTCTTTGATACAGAATCTAACTTGCAAAGAATTTATTTCAGATAAGGAACTAAGGTTCAAAGTGCTAAAGCTGTCTTTAAGTGACAGGCCCAGAATTTATAAAAGTAATAACCCCCAGCAGTTGAGAACCTACTGCAGTGTACTAGCCACAGTGCTAGTTATGTAATGAAACACTCAGTTAGATAGAGCCCTGTTCTCAGGGTATTTGCTCTGGCAGGAGATAAAGAACAAGGTGGAAGGAGAAAAGCAGAAGGAAGTTATCATCTACTTCAAGGGTAATACACACTATAAGCTCTTAAACCATGAACTTCACAAGTTAGAAGTAAACTCTTGTACAGTCTTGTATTAGACTTTGATTGTTACCTGTAATTCTACTTCTCCAACTTCATTGTCTTCTCCCTAAGAACTCATGCTTTCATACTGTTCATAAAATTCTAACAGAAGTTCCAGAAATACTTATGAAATGATAGCTTTATGGGCTGATCATAACAGTGTGACAGCTGTTGAGTGTATAAATGACACATATTTGAAATACAAACAAGGATAGGATTTTTAAAAAACATTATAAATTACATTATTATTACTATTTCTTTGCATGTAAATCTTAACTGTAGATATCTTTATTTAGTCTTAACCCGTGGTTTTACTAACATTGACTTCTTTCACTCGACATCGTAGCAATGAAAAGAATTTCAATAACTAAGTTTTGGCAGAGAGGACAGAACCAGCCAAGGAAACATCAGCTAAGAAAACTGAGGAATAGTTGCTAGTCAAATCAGCATAAAAACCAGGAGAGGTGTGTCAACAGGTCCTGAAACAGGAGTTTTAAGAAGGGTGTGGTCAATGGCCTCAAGTTAGTAACTGAGAAGTCACGTAAGCATTAAAAATTCCATGGATTTAGCTCCCCCTAGACATCACATGCTAAGTGAAAGCATAGAACCCAGAATTACAGTGGGCAGAGGAATTTTTTGAGGCGAGGAAAGAGAAAGAATAACTGGTTTGGTTAAGTGTAACTGGGAAAGGAAGGGAAGAAGTTCAGTTGTAGCAGGATAGCACCAGAAGAATGAGAGACAACTAATATACTGATTTATTTTCAAGAGACATGTGACCACGGAAGCATATGCTTCTATTGATTTGCACTAATATTAATGACAGAAACATTTTTTTTATTCCAGCAAAAAAGTATTACCATATAATTTTTCAATTCCTTTGAATTGAATATAAAGGTCTCTCACTTTGCTGGGTAATGAATAAAATGGACCAAGGTCATTCGATGATGACTCAATTGTTTTCTTAGCAACATTAATTTCTTCAGATAGGAGAGACTCTTTGAGCTGCTTACTCCTAGAAAATATTGGTGTTTGGGCTGTGGCATTTCCAGTCATGGCACTTTTTAGATGATCTTTAATGCTGCTTCTTCTATTCATATCTGAACTAGTTCTGACTTTAGTTGATGAATCATCATTTTGCTGGGGTTGCTCTACAAGATTATGGGGCAATTCCTCATTCACAGTCTTGTGAGAGGGCGAATTCCAATTTCTCTCTTTAGAAGAGTGATCGCCCAAATCATTTGAAGAGTTCTGCAAATTTTCCCAGTATAAAACTTGTGAAGAAGGCACATCATATAAAAGATCAGCTTCAGGTTCAGTAGAGATATCTTCATGCCCACTCTGGTTATTTGTGTGGTTATCAGTTTTTAGTTCTGTGAAGGGTCCTACAGGAGCAATGCTGAGTTTGTTTGTGATGTTTTCTGAACAAAGATCTTCAGTAGCAACTTTGGTAGCATGTTCCCTACGTTCAGGAAGTTGCATATATTTTTGTTCCAGATCATCAACTTGTGCTAAAAAGGAGTTTTCAGTAAAGCTATCATAGTCACCAAACATGTCCTCTTCACTGTCATTATGCTGGAAAGAAAACAAAAATACTTATGGAAATTCTAGTTTCTTTAAGAACAAAAGCTCCAGCCTAGGGCCATATCGAGCATACAATTATATGGTCACATGCGGATCATACACCTATATGTGTAAATGAAATAGATTATTATTGTTACCAATTTACAGATGAAGAAATGGAGGCTGGGAAAGTTTAAGTGACTTGCCTAAAGAGCACTCGGTGGAGTATTGTAGTAATACCGGGATTCTTATTCATAAATCTGTGCTAAATGCTGAAAATGGTAGTTAAGACTAACAGACATCTACTGAGATGACAGCTCACAAGATTGTGTTAACGGCAGTGCTCCCCACCCAGACTCCAATCTAGAAACCGGCCTGTAACAAAATCGTGGTTGTACCGCCCTCTAAGCAATTCCTAGGAATTTGGAATTGAGACTGAGAATCTGCACACTGACCTTGGGTGGTCTACTACACAGAAGTCAATACAGTGAAGTGATTAAGAAAACAGAAATTGGAGTCAGAATTGTAGTATCTCAGCTTCTCAGGGATCGATTACTGTTCTAAAATTCTAGATCATTAATAGTTTAACGAAGTACCCAGCACATCTGGGTCTTCAATACATATCAGTGTTTCTACAATACCAGCAGCAGTAATTTTGAAATCTATATTTGCATCTCGATCATGCCCTTACGTTTATTGGCTGTGTTTACTACCTTTTACATCTCAGGGTCTATATTTCATATAAATAGGGTGGCCATTTGCACACGAACTTTATGGCCACCCTGTATATAGAAATGGGGATAACAAGCGCCGATTAACAGTGGTAACAAAGAGGAGAGAAGCAAATGAAGGCTACCATACAAGTGATCATTTGTTTACACCTGGAAGGAAACTGACAAAAAAGTTTGCCGTTTCAAGTTCCAAGCCCCAGCAGCCAGGTCTCCCGACATCTCTTTAGGTGGGCGAGGGAGGCAAGGGAGGTCTGGGACTGTGTCACCGCCTCCAAGGTGGGTTAGTGGGACGAGACGCTCGGGGCTGTACCTCGACCTGCAGCTCGCCCACGGTTTTCCGCCGCCGGCTCTCAGCAACCATTTCCTCCTCATCTCTCTCCTCTCCGGGCTGGGGCTCGGCCTCGGTCTCGGTCTCGGTGGAGGTGATAAAGACGCACCCTAGGCTTGAACGGTTCCTTTTGCGGACAGACACCCGCCGGCGGATGCGGGAACCTCCTTCATCCATGGCAGGGGCTGTGCCAGCCCCGAAGTCGTCGGTAGTGTCGAGCCGCTAAACTGACGTGGAGAGGACTGCGGGAGCCAGCTCGGAGGTAGCAATGAGGGAGTGCGGGGCTCGCATCTCCTACCTCCCAATTTGGAAAAGTCCCCACATTAATTCCCAGAGCGCCAGGACTGTCAGCAGACGCAGGTGCGCAGTCGCTCCTTCCCCTCCGCCAAACCTGAGTGTCACGTGACTCGCGAAGCTGTGGGAGCGCGAAGGGAACGCAGGCGCGTTGAAAAGCCCGCCTGCTGTTTAGCTCGTCCGGTGCGTTCGTCGGCGGAACCTGTGAACGTAGTGCTCGCTTTGACAGGGGAAGAGCGCCGGAAGGGACGTGTCGGAACAATTTGGAACGAACAGAAGAGAAGGAAAGGGGAATCATGGCAGCTGTGAGTTGCAGTGCTCTAGGGAGGAAGAAGTTGACAAGCTTGGTAACGGCTTCTGTCTATTTCACGCATCCTGGCACTCACTCAGGTAAAGTTTCCGTGTCCTATGTTCCTTTCTACCAGTGCAGCTATTGCCTTAGTTCTAGTGGTCGGTCGAGTGATCCCAGTTGGCAAAACATTCCCATTCTTCAAGATGGATGGGATGTCTGGGTACCTCATCAGAGCGAACTTGTGACACTGGCCCTCAGATCCCTGATTTCTGCAATTTTATGTTCTCTGTGCGTCTCTTTCAATAACAACTCTCTGGAGAGGGTGTGTTACTCATTTTCTTTTTGGTATGATAGTGCCATTCAGTTGCTTCTCTTGTAAGTATTTGTATTAAAATCTTTTAACCATATAGTGAAGGGAAAATAAATGTCAGGAAGAAAGCAGGTGAGAGGTTATAGAGCGGGAAAACATGTGCCTTTTCTCCAGAGCCCTAGAAGTCATACCCATTTTAAGTATTATTCTGTAGAAAAACTAGCTGGGCGTGGTGGCTCATGCCTTTATTCCCAGCTACTTGGAAGGCTGGGGCAAGAGGATCGCTTGAGCTCAAGAGTTTGTGGTTGCTGTGAGCTAAGATGACGCCACGCACTCTACCCAGGTAACAGAGTGGGACTCTGTCTCAAAAAAAAGAAAAAAAAAAGTATTACTGTGCCCTAAATCTAAATGAAAGGTTTTTAAGTTATTGTGAGCATAGTAAATATAAAATTTCTATTTTATATTGTGAAATTTGATACATCTTGCCTCCATGAAAACAAAGCTTTTATTTACTCAGCTAATAAAAGTGATTTATTGCTGTTTCTGTTTAATTGTAGTGCTGTGGAGCAGAGGTTGTTCACAGTATAAACAGGTAACGAGCAATGAGGACATGGTAAGAATTTTTTTTTTCTATTAGTAAGGCATTTCCTAATATGACCAAATACAGAAATGTCAAAACAATTAAGATAATCATTACTCTATGAGTTTGGAAATTATAACTCATTATAGTTCCCTAAGTGAGTTTTGGAGTAAGAGAATTCAATTTCCTGATTACTAACAGGAAGCATGGCTTCTGTAATATCATTTTGTCCTCCTTGATCTTAAAGATATGCAAATTGAGAATTTTAAAAGGCAGTTTTAGTGGGTAGAATAATTGTAGGTAATCAAAGGGATTGTATTATACAAAGCTTAGCTATAGGTTGGCTCTCTTTTCCATTTTGTGTTCACATATTCATAACCTTTGTCTTGTCACTTTGGTATGGTGTTGGTATGGGTTTAAAGCACTAGCATGGACTGACTTGGGTAGCACAGATTTTCTTATTACATGCAAAAATAATTTGTTTAACACTAATTAAACAATACAAAGAGCATTCAGCCCATTGTCAAGAAGGAATGTAGGGGTGTCCAACCCATGGCCCTCAGGTGGCCTAGGATGGCCATGAATGTGGCCCAACACAAAATTATAAACTTAATACATTATGAGATTTTTGTGTGTGCTTTTTTTTTTGTGTGCGTGAAACGATTGTGCACTTCTCGAACCTGATGTTATGTTGCAGTGTCATGTAAAATAAACATACGCAGTGTCATGTAAACATACATAGGCTGTTGCTATTTTATGCATGCACCTTCTAGTGTGTTATCTTCCAAGTGCAGACAATCGAACTGACACTATCAAATGGTACATGTGCTTTTAGTGAGACAGCAGTTATCAATAATATTTTAGCCTACCATTGCATTAGGTGTTTAATGTTACTTATAAGTTAGGTAAGCATTCTTCCATTGTTAAGGGTACTTCCACAACTTTGTGGCACCTCACACGTGGCCTGCCTTGCTTTACCATCAGCCTTCCACCTCACCCTGCATTGCATCAGCAGCCAAGATGTGGAAGGGCCCAAATCTTGCTTTCCTGTCAATTAATTCCATAATAAAAGTAAATATAGTCCCTTATCTATTACTATTTTTTAATCCCAGTGTGGCTTCTACAACATCTCAACAGAACTCAAGAAAAACTATGAAAGAAGATTGTTCAGTGAAAAGTGGGCAAGCTTGGTGTCTGTAGCTCAGTGGCTAGGGCGCCAGTCACATATACTGGAGCTTGGGGGTTTGAACCTGGCCTGGGCCTGCCAAACAACAATGACAGCTACAACAACAACAAAAATAGCCTGGCGTTGTGGCAGGCACCTGTAGTCTTAGCTACTTGGGGGGAGGCTGAGGCAAGAGAATTGCTTGGGCCTAAGAGTTGGAGGTTGCTGTGAGCTGTGATACAACGGCAGTCTACCGAAGACGACAAAATAAGACTTGGTCTCAAAAAAAAAAAAAAAAAAAAGAGAAGGCAGATGACCACTTTTTTGTTCAGGCAAATAGTAAGACACTGCTTAATTTGTAGGGAATTTGTGCAAGTTTTCAAGGAGTATAATTTGAAAGACATTATATGTAAAAACATGCTGCCAAATTTGATGTGTGTGAAGGATTGTGTCATAAGGACAGAATAGTGGGACTGAAAAGTCTGTCTTCAGAACAAAAATTATTTTTAAAGATTATAATTCAGTTAGTTATGTGGTAGCACATTTAATAGCAAAAAATCAAAACCATTTACCAAGGGTGAGTTTATTAAGTAATGTACAGAAAGCATGGCAGATATAATTTGCCCTAGAAAAAAATACAGATATTTCTAAAATCAGTTTGTCTCACCAGACTATAGCTAGGTAAAATTGGAAAATCTACTGAAAGAAGTTTGGATAGTATAGTTGTTAATTTTAAATTTTATGCTTTGGTGATGGATGACAGCATTGATACTATAAATCCTGCTCCACTTACCATTTTTGCTAGAGAAATTGATGACAAATACAATGTCATTGAAGAAATAGCTTCTTTAGTGCCATTAAAAGACACAATTAAATCAAGTGATTTATATGAAGCAGTAGAAATACTTATGTTAAAAATGATTTTCTTTGTCCATGTCAACATATCTGGTATAGTTACTGATGGTTCTAGAGTGATGGTAGACAAAAGAGAGGGACTTGTAAAATTAATAGAAGACAATACAATTGCCACCCAAAACTTATGTTTAATGAAGTATGATTGCATAGTACCTCAAAAAAATGTATGTGCAAAAACTTTAAAAATGGATATCATGCAAATTGTCATGGATAACATCTTTAAAAATGGATAACATCATGCAAAATGTCATTGTTTGAAATTCATCAAGACTGAATTTCAAAAGGGCCAAGCGATTGCATCATCACCAATTTTAGGAAATTGTTAAAAGTATTGATGCTGACTGAAGTGACATCATTTACCTTTCAAAAGTAAGATGGCCAAGTGGAGGCCAGATGTTGAAGAGATTTTATAATTTGCAACAAGTTGTTTATGGTATCAAAAACCAAATTTGTGCCAGAACTTTAAATGAGTTAAACATGCATCTTCAAGGTGAAAACCAACTTATTGGCACCGTGTGTCAGATATGGAAGCTAGCGGCCCTTGCTTCTTCCCCCACCCCCCAAGGCTGCGGGAGCCAGTGAATTGGAAGAGCCTCGGCCTGGGCCTCGTGTCCCCTCTGACCCCTTTCCAGGATCTGCTGAATGTGAGCTCCCAGTTCCAAAAGGCTCCAGAAGGCGTCAACTGCTCTCACCTCATGAGCTGCCTGAAGTCTGCGATGCAGGCAGGTAGAGCTGAGCTCGCAGGAGGTGATTTACAATGACGACTTTCAAATTGTGTGCCCTCTGGGCAAGGGGAAATTTGGAAATGTGTACCTGGCTCTGCTAAAGGAAAGCCATTTTATTGTGGCCCTGAAGGTTCTTTTCAGGTCACAGAGAAAGAAGGACTGGAGCACCAGCTGCACAGGGAAATTGAAATCCGGGTGTATCTGTAACACCCCAGTATCCTAAGGCTATACAGTTACTTCCATGATGCTCCTGGTGTGTATCTGATTTTGGAATGTGCTCCAATGGGTGAGCTGTAGAAGGACCTACAGAAAAACCACACATTTGATGAGCAGCGAACAGCCATGGGCAATTGGGCAGGTTTTACTTTCAGATTGTCTTTTCTTTGCTCATTTAGATAATGGAGGAGATGGCCCAGAGAAGCCAAAAGGTTGGACACCCCTGGAGTCAGTCGTAAGGTGAACTGAATGAAAATTGGATTTAAAAAGTTTGGAGAAAGGCCAGGCATGGTGGCTCACACCTGTAATCCTAGCACTCTGGGAGGTGAAGGTGGGTGGATTGCCTGAGCTCAGGAGGTTGAGACCAGCCTGAGCAAGAGTGAGACCTCTCCTCTTAAAAATAGCTGGGCTTTGAGTCTCTACTAAAACTAGAAAAACTAGCTGGGTATTGTTAAAGGCATCTGTAGTCCCAGCTAGTTTGGAGGCTGAGGCAAGAAGGTCGCTTGAGCTCAGAAGTTTGAGGTTGCTATGAGCTATGATGCCATGGCACTCTACTCAGGGTGACAAAGTGAGACTCAGTCTTACTCTGTCTCAAAAAAGAAAAAAAAATTAGAATAAATACTATTTTTTATCAACTCTAAAAATAGCTGGGCATTGTGGTGAGTGCCTGTAATCCCAGCCACTTGGGAGGCTGAGGCAAGAGGATCACTTGAGCCCAAGAGTTTGCGGTTGCTGTGAGACTCCTATCTCAAAAAAAAAAAAAAAAAAAAAAAAAAGTTAGGAGAAGTGGAAAAAACAAAAGTTGTCTGATTCCTCTAAGCATCCTTCTTGGTCAGAGAGTAATACTCCTTTTCTAGGTCATTAATTCCACTGAGACTAATGAAAACTACGGATCCTCTCCATGGAAAAGCTGCAAATTCCATTCTTTTGGAATTCTGCATACAATTACAGGGGGTCATGGACTTACAGTAAGCCTTGGTACACTATCTTTCTAACATTAAAATAGTGTTAAAACACCTGATAAAGGTTGGGTGCTGAGACTCATGCCTGTAATTCTAACACTCTGGGAGGATGATTGCCTGAGCCTAGTTGGAAATTGTAGTGAGCTGTGAAGTTGTGCCACTGTGTTCTAGCCCAGGCAACAGAGTGAAACACTGTCTTAAAACTAACCAAACAACAAAACCCAAACAAAATATAAAACATCTGACAGAGAAAAATGAGAATAAATAATATATTTGGGGATTACAGTAGTTTAAGAATAGCATATGTTACCTGTTAAATTTTTCTTAATTTAAATTTAAATTAAGGAGAGGCAACCATGCCAGGAGCCAAAGAATTGCAGACTTGGAATCTCCAAGACCTCCGCTGGAAATCTTCAAGTCAAAAAGACTTTCAAAGAAATACTGATTAGGGCAGAGACTTCATGCCCAGATCCTGTTAAAGAACCAGTTGGGTTCAGCTCCCATAAGGAGAAGCTTTGGTCCTGGCCAGTACATCATCAGGAAGTCTGCAGACCAGATACGTCCTGATAGGGAGGAGCAGCCTGTGTATTGAGGGATTCCAAGAACTTCCAAGAAGCTAATAAAGGATCATTTTAGTTCAATTCCCTACCAACGAGTTTCTTTTGGGAACAATGGCCAAAGGTAGTGACCTGCTCAGTTTGCCTGACGTTTTTCACCAATCTCATTTCTTTCTCTTGTGGGCACATGTTCTGCTTTAATTGCATCCAAACTTGGATGTCAGAAAGGGATACTTTGAAACTGATTTGCCCCTTGTGATGAGGATCAACAGAGAAACTTCCATATGAGAATGCTGACCCTTCTCAGGCAGCATGGGACCCTCCTGGACCACACGATGCATGTGAGCAGTGAGCTCCAGTGGTTCTGGGAAGATAAGAGCCTGGATGCAGGCTCTCTTCTTGTCTTAAAAGGAGCATCCAGTGTGCAAAGAGCCGTCATAACATAATGGAAGATCCAAGAAGAGTCACCCACTTGGCCTGTCGTGGGTATGCCCTGCTTCTCCACTGGCTGACGTTACTGGGAGGTGGAAGCGGGAGAGATGAAGGAGTGGTCTCTGGTTGTCTGTAAGAAGTCGGTTGACAGAAAGCAGAGGGATTTATCCTCTGAGCATGGCTTCTGTATCATTAGCATGAAGGGAGGAGCAATCTGTGCCAACATCATCCCAGAAGGTAGAATTCCTTCAATCCCTGGACTTCAGCATGTGGGAATTTTCCTGGATGTTGAGATGGAAGAAGTCAGGTTTTTCAATGTTGGAAATGATGCCCTCATTTATATACATAGTCCCCTCTCTTTGGAGCCTTTTGTCCCTTTTTCCTTCTTGAGCTGCCAGGAGGAGGTGATGATGGTGTCCTGAGAATATATCTGCCTTTGAGAAATTGAGCTCTTCCTAGAAGCTTTTTAAAGAAGTCAAAAAGATTTTTGGCCTGAAAAATGTCAGAATGATCAAGGATGAGACAGATGCTATAGTGCAAAGATTTGTTAAATATTGAGTGCATTTTGTAGACTTGGCAGCAACAATTTTATAGATATGTTTGGGGCAAATTTTTTAGGTTTATAGCTAAATATGAGATATTTGGGAATGTCATTAAGCGCTGTAAGCCTCAGTTTTCTAGTCTCTAAACTGGGATGAGTATGTCTTAGCCAAATAGCTGTGATGATGAGAGACAATACTGTACTAACATTTGTAGTAAATAATGAATAGAGGTTTTAAGTTAACTGGATACTAGATTTTGTGTATATAAACTTTTTTATTTCATGGCTTTTTTTGTACAATTTCTGTTGAGAATCCTGTGTGAACAATGAAGTATCAAATAGAACCAATGTGAAATGCTTTGATAAGGCATAAAATTTCAGAGAGCTAAATAGATAGGTTCTGGGGAAAACTAAGTTTCTCATTTTTATTTTCTCTGAAACAGTTTCTTGAGAGACAAAGAAGTTTGAATAAGATGTATTGTTAGTGGTGTTTCATATTCTAATGGGAATTATCCTTTGCCCATTTCAGTAATTGACCTGTTGTGTACTTGTCAAAATAGTAGTGCATATATGATAGGCATAAAGATGTCAATAGATAATGTCAAGTTTATAAAATAGCAAAAGATTCAGAAACTTCTGGAATCAGTTATATAAAGGAGGAAATGACTATTCTGAAGACTGGATCTCTGAACTTCTGTCCAGCACTGTAAAACCCCCTGGGTTTTCTGAGATGAAAGGACATGTCACGGCAAGCCCAAACTTCAGACCACTGTTGCTAACTTTTGATTTGTAAAAATTATCAACCATGTTAACTCATTAATGTGTATTCATCATAAATTTGTTTTTAAAGTTATTTTTGGATTTATTATTTGTAGAATGTACATTTTCTTGAAATTAAATGTACAAAATGTCTAAAAAATCTAATCTAGGCAACCCATTTGGGCAATTTTCTTATTAGACTTGAATTTTTTTCTTCCATAAACCTTTTTGTTCTACAAAGATTGTACCTTATTCCAGAGTTCTCGAGTTCCCCATAACCAAAGTGAAACAAGATAAAGGACTTACACAAAATATGAACACAGTAGGAAAGGTATAAATGTAGTGTAGTAACTTTGAGATTTAATTATTTTAAAATTAACATACCAATTTTTCTTCCTTTATCTTAGCCTGTTGCGATGGAAAATCCTTATAAGGAGCCTCTTAAGAAATGTATCTTGTGTGGAAAACGTGTAGATTATAAGAATGTACAGCTTTTGTCCCAGTTTATTTCTCGCATTTACTGGATGCATTTATGGAAGGCACTTAACAGGTCTTTGTGGGAAGAAACAGAAAGAAATCACAAAAGCGATTAAAAGAGCTCAAATAATGCGGTTTATGCCAGTTACATAAAAGGATCCTGCATATCTCGAAGACCCTAAAGTTTGCAACATCAAGTATCGGGAATAAGTGATATGTTACTACCAATAAACTTATTTTACAGTAAAAAAAAAAGAAAAGAAAAGAAACCTCTGCTAAATGTTTATATCATGTTTATTTGACAATGAGAGATATATATTTTTAGCTTATTTATTATTTACCTTGTGGTATGATACCTGTGTTTAGTGTTTACATTATATAGTTTTATTTAGTAAGTTAAATTGATCACGTAAATTCTGCTAGTCACAATCAGAAATTTAGCCTATTGACTAAGTAATTTAAATCCTAATTGAATTCTCCAGATAGTTATATTATCCATGTATTCTTATTCCCTAGAAGTACTCACCAGTGTTTAAAAAAAAAAAGAGGAGGGCAGGAAAAGCACTGGGAAACTACTTTTGGATAACTGAAAGCCTTGTTTCATTGTTTTATATGTCCCTTGATTACCAGAAACTCTTTGACAGGCTAGGTTCACAGTTGCCATTAGAGGGTGCTCTGCTGCCACTGTTGACAGGCCACCCCTAATGTCCTACAATTAGGCAGGCCCAGTGGGCACCCAGCCTAGTGTTTGTCTGACACATGGCCCATAAGCAGGCCTGGTGGTCTTTCTAACAGTATCTCTGAAAGCTTAGACGGTATCCCCGGAAGTACCATTCTCCATTTAAGGGTCTGTTGTGAATCTGTCATCCACAAGTTGCCATAAACTTAAATGCATCATCTCAGGCCTAGGCTGTGTTTCAAAGGAGCAACTTAGTAATGTACATAATAACTAGTACGTTATATAAAATACATTTGTCTTGCTAAATTAACCTCTTCCAGATCTCCATGGGTGGTCCTAAATCCTAGTTTTGAAAGTCTATGAGCAGGTCTGTTATAGCTTATTTATATACATTTCACAATACCCATGGCAGTGATAGGAAAGTTTTATAGATTTTCTTTTCTGGATTGATCATGTTCTCAGTATAATTAAGTTTATCCTTTAATTCGTGATCAAAATTGTAGTAGAAGCAAAGCAAATAGTTAACATAAGCTATAGGAATTAAAATAATCAAAATAACTGCATAGTTTTTTTAATTACTAAAACTAACCATAATATTACATTGTAATTATAACAGACTGTATACAATGCCCTCCTGTATTTAAACAGACTGATTCTTCAATGATCATAATCCAGTGAGGTTTTGTCTTTACTGACCCCACATGGTTCCTGCTCCCTGCTCTCTTATTCACTCATTCAGACTTAATTTTTAAGCTATTTCAGAATACCATATCATAAAAGATACTGTCTTGTTTTAGCAAAATTCACTTTTTTAGGCACATTTACCCGGCATTTCAAATAAAAATATAGGCATGTGCCTTGTTTAAATAAATACAGTTTATAAGACTTCGTGTTTGTAAGTTATATATTAGGGTAATAATTGTTAAGTTACCAGGAATTCTATACTTTACATAATAGATTTCCCATAAGATTTTCCTGTACCATTTAAAATCATCTTGATATTTAAAAGGGAACTTCTACATTCTCAGGAAGACATACATGAAGTAAATCTCAATATCTGTTTTCAGGTTTCTCTCATCTTTTACTGTCCTAATACATTCCTAACTCCTTGTGAACTTAGTGGCTTAAATACTGAATACCTGGCAGCTTTTATAGATCCTTTAGGCAGGCGAAGATAATCTTCAATACTCTGTTATGTTTAATAGAAACCAAACTGACCTGTGTTTTAAAATGCAAGCTGTCTAATAGTAAGATCACATGATTTATACATGTTTTAGGTTTTCTGCAACAATTAGCCAGTAAACCCCTACTGTAGCTCATGTTTTTAAAAATTTTATAGTCAGAATTATTTATTTTTATTTTTTTAGGTGTGTCCAAAACGTGTAGTATTTGCTTTTTTAACTACATTTGCCTTCTTAAGAGTTATAAAAATATACTGTGACTAGAAAATTGTGAAGTCCTTTTTGTGCTGTAAAAATGAATACTACCAGCATGTCAAAGGAAAAATAATTTGCATTTGTAATATAAAGTAAAATTGTATTTAGTGTGTATTATTGAATTTTAAATTTGCACTAACTTGAGAACTTTAAAGGTTTATATTAATTTAAAGATTAACGTGGTACTGGCAACATAATTTGGCCAAAAAGGTCAATAGAATGGGTGATAATTTTGTGTGGTTTTCCTTCAACATAGTAAAATTCAAGCAAGAACCAGCACTTATATTCAAAAAAAATTTTTTTAATTGTACCCAGTTTAGAACAATGGAATGTAAGTAGAACTAGAAAAAAATCTAGAAATTTAAAAATCAAAAATATTATTAATACTAATAAGAATGAAGGTACTTTCTCAGCAACAAGACAGATAAGGTGGTTTTGGTTTCACTTTTAAAGAGTATTCCTGTCTTTTCTCAAATTTTCACATTAAGGCCTGACTCTCATTTCTCAAAGTATCTGCAGCATCAGAACTACTTGGGCAAGTTATTGATAATATCAATTCCCGTACCCAGCCCTTGACTTAATAAATCAATGGCTCTGAAGGTAGGACATAAAAATCTGTTTTTATTAACAAGTACCTCAGATGATTCTCATGCATACTGAAATCTGAAAGCTGCCAATCTGTACCTCACGTGTTCCCCCAGGGCTTTTGCCAGATGGATACTATGCACAAAAATTAATCGTATATTCTTAAAATTATTTTTTCCTTCACTCCAGTAACTTTCCTCTTCCCTAAAAAAATAATTACTCTAAATTAAGATGGAAAAACTTGTTCATATCCTACCTAATTTGATATATTTGTCTGAATTCTATTATGTAAAAATTGGCATGATTTATGTGTGGAATCATAGTTTGTGGACGGCTGTGATCCATGAGGTCCTAGAGAGCAGGGAGTTCTCTTGCTTTAGGAGCTAGTGCAGTGGCCCTGGGATCAGTGAGCAGTGAGCAGTGAAGCTCCTTCCAGTGCAGTCAGCACAGCCCCACTTCTGTGTATGGGGTGCTGCTTAAGGTCTTGGTAGATAGAATACTTCCACTAGTTAAAAATGATTTTTTTTTTTTTTTTTTTTTTTTAAGGGTTCAGAAGCCACTACTATAATGGACTGTCACCTGGTTAAGTTTCTACTGATGTTTGCATATTGAGAAACCTCTTTTTTTTTTTTTTTTTGTGGAAAGAATACTTTGGAGGTTTCTGTTGCTGCTTTGAGTGTGGCCACTTGGCAGTTTCACAGTTAAGGGCATTTTTATTGAAGAGTAAAGCACTGAACTTGTGTTTCTAACTTTGGTATACTGATAAACTATATTTAATTTTAGATATGTAAATACACATACACACACACATATATATATACCCCCATGGTCCTGATTGTGTAGTCAGTGCATGAGGCTTGCAGGTCCCAAAAAGGTACATTCCACAATTCCAGGGAAAGATGAGAAAAATGTCACCCTGTAATGCAGATGTTATAAAATTCAAAAGATCGCATTTAGCCCTCTGCAAGAATGTCTCGAGAAAATAAGCCACCTAGAAACTGTAAATACAGTGAAACTTCCCTAAGGTGACCTAATTTTCATTGATGGGTCATGCACCACATGTACATATCGGTACAGGAGGCCTAGTTCCTTATGTTGCCCGCCTCTGTTTGTTACGGTCCTTTGGGCAGTCAACTTACAGTACAAGTGTATGGCCCATGGTAGACCCAGAATACTTCTCAGTCTCCATAAGGATGTCCTGGGCTACCTCACCATTAAAGAAAGGCATCAACACAGAAACCTCTAAAAAGGAGAAAAACTATCATCTAGGAAATGTCCATGGCATGATACTTTTGGGTGACTGACATGACCTGAAAAGCTGGGAAGGTGGGCAGTTTTCCTTGTTCATCTAACAATTTCCAGGCAAGAGGGCGTCCTGCTGCAGAGTACATGGGCTGTCTGAGCAAAACACCGGGGCAGGGCGCTTGGTGCCGCTGACTGGAGGCGGCTCCTAGAGGCATTGCTTCTCATTCTCTAGACTGGGCTCTGCCGGCAGTCTTTCAGACTTGGTCTGAACCCTACAGACGAATTGGCACTCTTGCATTTCTGTGTATGGAGCCTAGCCTGAGTCCTGGCCCCAGTCACTCTTCCAGGTGAACTGACTGCACTGGACCCCTTAACTCATGGTGGTGAGGACGTGTGTGTTGACTCCACCTGGGCAGCCCGCTGGCCACCTGCACTTTCTTCCCCTCCCCGACCACAGGACTGTGTACCTCCCACGTCGTCACCCTGTGTTCTTTGCCCTTGTTGTGTTGGATTTGTGTTGTTGTGCTTGGTACCTATGGATAGAGATGTGAATTAAAGCATTTGATATGTTGAAGATGTTTGCTTGTTTTTTAATAAAATTTGAAGCACAGCACTTGAAAGTATGATACTGTGTTATTTTTTTGGCACAGCAATGAGATAAAATAAGCAGCTTTGAGTTAATTTCCCAGTAAAGGGTCTTGGGCTATAGCAAGGCAAACATACTATGTAGCAAGTTCCAGGTCAGATACTTTTGGATAGAAAGAAGAATATGAACTTTATATTGCAAGTAGCCTAAGATCACAAAGCGTCACAAAGCCTAAACATACAATGGAGAAAGACACATTCCCATGCTTAGGGCCGGCTCCTGGCAGAGGAGAACAGTAACTGGAATTCACCTTACCTTCAGTCGGTAGAATGTGGAAGAGCAGAGAATGTACTTGATATATCTAGATTGAAAAAAGAGCCTCCACTATTGTTTTATTAACACTGGGCAAGTTATCCATTCTGCCTGAGCCTCGGTGTCCTTTCTCCATAAAAGCAGGAATTAATGCCCATGGAGGGGTTGCAACCCCAAATGCTTATAAGAGCTGGGGTGGGGATAAAGAGATGGAGCCTGGTAAACTGGATAACCTGTGATTGCAGGAAAGCAGGCTGCTGTAAACAACTGATTTTTCTAGAAAATTTAGACTTCATATGAAATGTAATTTTCAAATGTTAGTTGGCAGCTAATAATTACCATAGGTCACCATAGGGCTGCTCATATCATTATAGTGAGTCATATATAGTAATATGACTTGCAGAATCATTGTGTGTTTCCTTCCATTTGAATTTTCATAAAACTTCGTGGCTTATCAGCTATGATCTGGGTTTCACATAACATTGTGGCATGTAACTTTTATAATTTATTATATATTAGAGGAAGGAAATTCTAGCCTTAATTTATTCTGTCATCTTTACCCAGAAGTCTGTCTTGACAAAAAAAGTTGTAATAAAAATTCATTTGATTACTTACTTGCTTTATTTTTTTTAAGAGACAGAGTCTCACTTTATCTCCTCCCCCAATAGAGTGCTGTGGCATCACAGCTCACAGCAACCTCAAACTCCTGCTTTTTTAAAAAATAGACAAAGCCAAAAATAAATGCACTTCTTCTTTCCTTTTTTTTCCTTTTTTTTTTTTTTTTTTTTTTTTGGAGACAGTCTGTGTTGCCTGGGCTAGAGTGCTATGATATCACCCTAGCTCACAGCAACCTCAAACTCTTGGGCTCAAGTGATCCTCCTACCTCCCCAGTGGCTGGAATTATAAGCACCTGCCACCACACTCAGATAATTTTTCTGTTTTTAGTAGAGAAAGGGTCTTGTTCTTGCTCAGGCTGGCCTGAAACTCCTGAGCTCAAGCAGTCCTCCTGCTGTGGCCTCCCAGAGGACTAGGGTTACAGGTGTGAGCCACCATGCCCAACCAATGCACTCTTTCTTTTTTTCTTTCTTTCTTTTTTTTTTTTTTTTTTTGGGACAGAGTTTCACTATGTTGCCCTCGGTAGAGTGCCACAGCATCACAACTCACAGCAACCTCAAACTCTCGGCCTCTCAAGTAGCTGGGACTACAGGCACCCACCACAAGCCCCAGCTAATTTTCATTGTAGTTGTCGTCGTTTAGCTGGCCCTAGCCAGGTTTGAACTCACCAACTTCAGTGTCTGTGGCTGGTGCTGTACCCACTGCTACGGGTGCCGAGCCAATGCACTCTTTATCAATAATTTTAGACATGAGTCTGGGTGTGGTGATTCACATCTGTAATCCCAGCACTCTGAAGCAGGTGGATCACCTGAGTTCACGAGTTCGATACCAACCCAAGCAAGAGTGAGACCCATCTCTAAAAATAGCCAGGCGTTGTAGCGGGCAGTTTTCCTCTGCCAAGTCCCAGCTACTTGGGAGACTGAGGCAAGAGAATAGCTTGAGCCCAAGAGTTTGAGGTTGCTGTGAGCTGTGATGCCACAGCACTGTACTGAGGATGACAAAGTAAGATTCTCTCTCAAAAAATTAAAAGAAAAAAAATTCTTCTTAGTAAGTATCTCAAGAATGGGGAAAAAAGTATCCAATGTGCTCAGCCCTACTATGAAACTAATTTATGGCTTTCACATGAAGGCTGTAACCCAGTTATAACCTAAAAATACAGGAAAGGGGGAGAGGGAAAGGAGGAAGGGGGGAGGATGGGCAGAAGGAGGGTGATTGGTGGGATCACACCTGCGGTATATCTTACAAGGGTACATGTGAAACTTAGTAAATGTAGAGTGTGAACGTCTTAACACAGTAACTAAGAAAATGCCAGGAAGGTTATGTTAACCAGTGTGATGAAAATGTGTCAAATGGTCCATAAAACCAGTGTATGGTGCCCCATGATTGCATTAGTGTGCACAGCTATGATTTAATAATAATAAAAAAATAAAAATAAAACCACCTTAATAAGAAAAAAAATTAAAAAAAAAAAAAAATAGGGCGGCATCTGTGGCTCAGTGAGTAGGACACTGGACCCATATACTGAGGGTGGCAGGTTCAAACCCGGCCCCGGCCAAACTGCAACAACAACAAAAAAAAATAGCTGGACATTGTAGCAGGCACCTATAGTCCCAGCTACTTGGGAGGCTGAGGTAAGAGAATTGTCTAAGCCCAAGAGCTGGAGGTTGCTGTGAGCTGTGATGCCCCTGCACTCTACTGAAGTTGACAAAGTGAGACTCTTGTCTCTTTTGTAAGTTAATTAATTAATTAATTAAATAATTTTAGACTTTAATTATATATGGCTGTGATAGCTACGGAAGACAAGGAAGCTATCTTGTCAAGGAAGCTATCTTGACAAGGAAGGCTCACATACTAACAATGTTTGGACTCATGGGTATTGTGCTAGATGCTCCAACTTGTTATCATTAGTTGGAGTCTGTAATTCTGTGCAGTAGGCATTGTTAACTCAATTTTACATGCTGACAACTCAGAGCTGGAGACTGACCCAGGCCATCCTCTGTGTTGCCCTTTTATAAGCAACACAACCATCAGCCCCAACAAGAGTATTCAAAAACTCGCATATTAATGCATCTCTGTGCCAAGTACTAGGAATGCTAGAGTTTATGATACGACCCTCAAAGGGACTCCCCACTGTCAAAGAAACATATACCAAGATAAACTACCCAAGAAAGGAATTCAGAGATTTTGATGAGCCAACAAATTACAAATTGATTATTATAAAAGAAAAAGTCCAAAGCACAGTGAAATTTTAGAGTTTATTTAAGTAAGAAGCAATTCATGAATTGGGAAACACCAAACTGAAAGAGGCGAATGTTTCTAGAGTGGATACTGAAGCAAAATGAAGGCATTATTACTATTTGATTGACGGCAGAACGTTGCCATTTTTGGTTGACCTTGTTACACTGTCCCTAGTCACACGATCATGTGTTCATTGGCAGAGGTTAAGTGTCATTTCTGTCTAACCTAAGCATTTACCCAAAATGACTCAAGTTTCATTTTTGTTTGTACTTTGAGCAAGGTAAAAGCTATTCTCAACGGTTAGCTGGCTTTGTTCGGGAGTTTTTCAGGCCCAGTCTCCCATTTTAATTTTCTTTTTTCCATTTTAATTTTGCTTTAACAATAACCTCCTTTTTGTCATTCTCTCAACCAGCTGAGAGTGACCAAATGGCGTGGCCTTCTTCTCAGTTACCACCATTGACATAGACAGTGGGACAGAGTCAGGTAGATGTCATCATCAGTAGTCAGGGTTCAGAATTACTGTCAGTGATCACACAGGGACGGCTTCCTTACAGCAACTGAGGGTATAATGACTTCTGGAAAACATGTAAAGTCTTAGGGAAAATACAGTGCACCATAGGGGTAAACACCATCATTATAAGGAGAATAATAGCCAGTTAAAAATACCCCCTGCACAAAGATTCCCAGGAACAAAGACTTAACCAATTATATGTATAAAGTAAAGGAGGCAGTGCTTATCTGATGGAAAACCCATATTAGTTCTTTAAGATCTTTAAAATTGGGGGCAAGAATACCTGCTGTGGACATCAAAACAACACTTTTCAGCTTGCTACAATGGCTCACACCTGTAATCCCAGCACTTTGGGAGGTCCAGGTGGGAGGATTGCTAGAGGTCAAGCATTCAAGACCATCCTGAGCAAAAGCCAGACCCCCTCTCTACAAAAACTAGAAAAATTAGCTATAGTCCCAGCTACTTGGGGGTTGAGGCAGGATGATCACTTGAACTCAGGAGTTTTAAGGTCACAGTGAGCTATGATGTCACTGCACTCTAGCTGGGGCAGCAGAATGGGACTCTGTCTCAAAAACAAACCAAAAAAATAAATAAATGACATTTCTCACCAATTAGAGCACAAGCTCCTCCCTGTTGAGCAGGGAACTCTTCTATTTTGGAGTGCTACTGAGGCCAAATGATTCATCTCAGATGGTACTATTGAAGAGAATTCTAAGTATCCTTAATTCAACTTTTTTCAAGAGTTGCCGAAATAGTAGTAAACAATTTTTCCAATTCAGAGACTCCGAGCTAAAGAACAAGAGCTCTTACAAAAGAATGAAATCTGAAGCCGGGCATGGTGGCTCGTGCCTGTAATCCTAGCACTCTGGGAGGCTGAGGCAGGTGAATTGCTTGAGCTCAGAAGTTTGAGACCAGCCTGAGCAAGAGCGAGATCCCTGTCTCTACTGAAAACAGAAAAACTAGCTGGGTGTTGCGGCAGGTGCCTGTAGTGCCAGCTACTGGGGAGGCTGAGGCAAGAGAATCACTTAAGCCCAAGAGTTTGAAGTTGCTGTGAGCCACAGCACCGTACCCAGGGCAGCAGAGCAAGACTCTGTCTCAAAACAAAACAGAAAAAAAACAAAATAATGAAACCTGGGACTCCTTTGTATGATTGGATTTGAAAGATCTCAAGAGGCTCATTTGTGAGGGATCACTTTATCTAAAAAGATCCTAAGTTAAGGATTTGATTCACATTTAAAGAGTCATGTCTGGTCATTTAAGGTAGGAGATAGCCCAAACGTCCAGACCGTTTAGGTGGAAAACCTCTATATACATCGATGCCAAAAAAATGTATACACATTTTTAAAAAGAAAAAAAATTGTATAAAAATCGTAATAACTCGATATATATATCAATAACAAAAGATGAGCACAAGTCACATTGAGCATCTCTTGTAATTGCAAAAGTTAAACATGACTTGAGCATTACAGATTTGTTTCCTTTCCTTAAACGCGTATACATTTTTTGGCACCCTCAAGTATTGTGTTGCCAGACAAAATGAATAATTCAGTATTATTGAGAGAAAAGGTCAAAGTGGATCCCATTACCCACTGGTTGGGGATGATGTCAATGTCATGGTTATTCTTAGTTACATGTACATCTGTGAATGACCAGGTGGAATGGTTATGGTTTAAATTATAGTAGGAACACGGCTTGGCGCCCGTTGCACAGTGGTTACAGTGCCAGCAACATGCACCGAGGCTGGTGGGTTCAAGCCTGGCCTGGGCCAGCTAAACAACAATGACAACAGCAACAAAAAAAAGTAGCCGGGTGTTGTGCTGGGAGCTTGTAGTCCCAGCTACTTGGGAGGCTGAGGCAAGAGAATTGCTTAAGCCCAAGAGTCTGAGGTTGCTGGGAGCTGTGAGGTTGCTGGGAGCTATGACGTCACGGCACCCTACTGAGAGCGACATAGTGAGACTCTGTCTCAAAAGAAAAAAAATTGTAGTAGGAACAAAATACATTTTGATGTATTTGATAAATCAACCCATGTAATGCCATCACCAATCGAGGATGATTGATTTCCTCTCCAAATACACCCTGAGTATTCATCTAACCAATAAACAAAAATATAATTTACTTTATCTAGTAGAGTTATAGGGACATTGCATTTGCCTGTAGAACTTCCATTGAACCAGTGCCTGTTTTCAGTGATTTCTCTGGTGATGTGAGAGAGGGTCTCATGGTTGTGTTCTGGTGTTAAATCTGGGTCATTAGATATAGAAGTTCATTCTCTATGATCTGTGTGTCAAACCAAAGAGTTTGATTTCAGAGAGAGTCTGAAACACTGCCTCGATTAGTCTCAGATCCATTGAGTTTTCTATGCATAAAGATAAATTGAGAATGATGAAATCAATATTAATCATAGGCCACCCCTTTGCTTCTCTTGCTTCTGCCCAGTGCCAAATCAATCAGTCATAAATATCAACCAATCTGCCAAGAGAAGGATACCAAAAAATCCTTCTTTTTTTTCATAAAACCAGCTTTCTGAATCACTCACCCCAGTGTGTATGGGAGCAGGTTCTAAAATTAGTTGTGATTCTTCCCGCTTATCTAAATGAAATGACTACATCGCCAGCAGTTGCCGTGGTTAGTGCTATGGTTTGAAATGTATCCCCCAGTTTCATGTGTTGGAAACAGAATCCCCAAATTCATATAGTGATTGGAGTGAGGGCTTTGGGAGATAATGAGGATTAGATAAGATTATCAGGTGGGGGACCTGATCGGATTGGTAAGAGGAGCTGTGACTTTCAGTCTGATACCAAAGCTTGTGACTATGATTTAGGTATTGGCAATGCACTCCAGACCAATGAAACATACAGAAAACTGGAAGGAGATAAGACTAATAAGTACTGCCCGGCGCGGTGGCTCATGCCTGTAATCTATCATTCTGGAAGGCCCGGGTGGGCAGATTGCTTGAGCTCATGCGTTCCAGACAAGCCTGAGCAAGAGCATGACCCCATCTCTTAAAAATAGCCAGGCGTTATGGTGGATGCCTGTAGTCCCAGCTTCTCAGGAGGCTAAGGCAAGAGAATCACTTGAGCCCAAGAATTTGAGGTTGCTGTGAACTATGATGCCATGGCTGAGGGTGTCAAAGTGCGACTGTCAAAAAAAAAAAAAAAAAAAAAAAAAAAAAAAACTAATGAGTGCCTATTGGCATGGTGGCTCCCACCTGTAATCCCAGCATTTTACTAGGGCATGGTAGGAGGATTTTTTGAGGCTAGGCGCTTCAGACCAGCCTGAGCAACATAGTGAAACCCCATCTCTAAAAAAAAAAAAAAAAAAATTAAAAGTTAATCAAAGTAGTGGCACACACCTATAGTCCCACCTACTTAGGAGACTGAGACGGGAGGTTCGCCTGAGCCTAGTAGTTAAAGGCTGCAGTGAGCTCTGATCATGCCACTACAGTCCATCCTGGGGGACCCAGTGTGATACTCCGTCTCTAAAAGAGAAGTTGTTGGCAGCTCCCGTAGCTCAGTGGATAGGGTGCCAGCCGCTTAGACCAAGGCTGGCGGGTTTGAACTCTGCCTGGGCCAGCTAAAACAATAAGGACAACTAAAACAAAAAAAAATCGCTGAGCATTGGGGCAGGCGCCTACAGTCCCAGCTACTAGGAAGGTTGAGGCAAGAGAATCACTTAAGCCCAAGAGTTTGAGGTTGCTGTGAGCTGTGACGCCACGGCACTCTACCAAGGGTGACAAAGTAAGACTGTGTCTCAAAAAAAAATACAAAAGAAGCTGTTATCTCCAGAAAAGTAAAAAATAAAAAAAAATAAAAAAAAAATAAAAAAAATACAAAAGAAGCTCTTACTCCAGAAAAGTAAGAGATGATGTAAATGGGAACACACAGACTAAGAGCCGTGTAGTCTGGAGTTTGGAGTTAAATGACATAATAACACATTAGCAGAGCAGATGATCATTTATAAAATGATTTTATATAAAGCGTTTTATTCCTCATAAAACCCCAGCTGAGTAGGCAGAATGGATATCATTTTTCCAAGTGAGTACACTGTTTCCCAGATGAGTACATTATGATTCAACACTGTCCTGGCAGTGTCCAACAGAGCTAGGAGACCAATCCAGTCTTCTGACTCCATAAACTAATGGAGTGAGTTATTCCTTTTATTTTTTTTTTCCACTAAGTTATACCTTCTTATGTCTGGGTCAGGGGTTCTTAGTCTTTCTTGTATCACAAGTAGACTGCTATAAGAAGTTAGCTACAGTTATAGACACCTCCTTCCTTCCCCCCACCCCCTAACCCCCACAGCTATGCACATTCAGCAGAATTTTACGGCCAACTCCAGGGGCCTCCTAGACTCTGGTTAAGAACCTCTGCACCAGGGAGGGGTATTGGTGGAATCACACCTACGGGGCATCTCACAAGGGCAAGGGTGAAACTCAGCAAATGTGAAATGTAAATGTCATGCCACGGTGACTGGGAAAACGCCAGGAAGGCTATATTGAATATTGGGATGAAAATGTGTCAAATGGTTTATGAAGCTAGTATATGATGCCCCATGATCATATCAATGTACACAGCTATGATTTAATAATAATAAAAAAAAATAAATAAATAAAAAAAATAAAACTTTTGGGTGATATCAATTGAATCCACCCTTCATTAGGAATTCCTACTTATTCTTTAACACATTTATTTTCTATATTGGAAGGAAGTCCTAAATTAGATAGCCCTCAAACACTGACTCCAGAGGCTGAAAAGGAGTTACAATGGCTAGAAAAACATATTCAGGATTCACAGTTAGACTGAATTATTACTTATCAAAACTTCATTTTCTATGTTTTTCCTTCAGATCACTCCCCTACAGGATTACTAACACAGAAATCTGCTTTTATTGAATGGTGTTTTTTACCCCATAAAGCTACTAAAAAATTACAGGCTTAGGTCAAAAAAATTGCTAGCTTAATCATTCAAGGTCGTCATCAGTTTCGTCAATTGGTTGGACAGGATCCTGAAAAAATAATAGTCCCATTAACAAATAAACAAATTTCAGATCTATTTGTGTTATCTCAAGATTGGCAAATAGCTTTGGCTGACTATTTAGGTTCTAAATGGTCCATTAGGTTCCATTTTCTTCCTGATAAATGTTTACAATTCCTAAAAAAGACATCATGGATCCTTCCTAAGAATGTTTCCCTATATCCAATTCCCAATGCTCAGAATGTTTTTAAAAATGCTAATAAATTTGGAATGGCAGGCTATATTAGTGGCCATCTTCATAAAAGTATGAATAACATGCTGTATAAAGTATATTAATATGTTATATGCTGTATAAAGTACAGCAATCCCCTTTTAAGTCAGTCTAAAAGGCAGAATTGTATGCTGTTATACTAGTTTTACAGGACTTTCCTAATATCCCCTTAAATATAGTGACTGATTCAAAATATTCGATATATACCGTCTAAAATATTGAAACTACTACTTTAATTAAGGATCACAGTGAGTTGTCTTATCATTTTCATATTTTACAAAAAATAATTCGAAATAGGAATGTCCCAATTTTTATCACTCACATCCGGGATCCTTCTAATTTGCCCAGTCCTTTAGTTGCTGGTAATGAGTCTATCGATAATTTAATAGGCACTGTTCAAAAGACACAAGAGGAAATGCAACCCATTATAATAATGCTTCATCCCTAACACAAAGACATTCCATAACTTGGAGAAATGCCAAACAAATTACTTGTTCTTGCCGCACTTGTCAAATAATTACAATTCCTCAATTGCCTCCAGGAGTAAATTGGAGAGGACAAAATCCTAATGAGATATGGCAGATGGATGTAACACAATTTGCTGAATTTGGAAAATCTAAATATATCCATCATTCGATTGATACCTATTCTAATTTTTCTTGGGCTACTGCCTTTACATCAGAAAAGGCTGATTCTTTTATTACACATTTGCTGGAAGCATTTGCTGTGATGGGATTACCTCAAAGTACCCTCCCTTCACCCATCCTCCCCCTCCCCTTCCTTCCTTTTCCCCTTTCCCCATATTCTTAGGTTGTAATTGTGGGCTACTCTTACTGGAGTTGGATGGTATCTCAGAGTGGTTTTGGTTTGCATTTATCTCATGATTCAAGATTATGAGCATTGTTTCATGTGTCTGTAGACCATGAACCTGTCTTCTTCAGAGAAGATAAAATATAAATTGGGGGAAAGATTCCCTATTCAACAAATGGTGCTGGGTGAATTGGCTGGTGACCCATAAAAGACTGAAACTGGACCCATACCTTTCTCCTCTAAAAAAAAAATGACTCTCACTGGTTAAAGGACTTAAACTTAAGACATGAAACTATAAAAATTCTTAGATAGAGTGCAGGGGAAACACTTGAAAAAATTGGCCTGGGAGAATACTTTATGAAGACAACACCCCAGGCAATTGAAGGAACATCAAAAGTACATTACTGGGATCTGATAAAATTTAAAATCTTCTGCACTGCCAAGATCACACTAAGTAAAGCAGATAGACAGCCCTCAGAACGTGAGAGGATTTTTGCAAGTTATATTTCTGACAAAGGTCTAATAACCAGAATCCACAGAGAACTCAAACTTATTACTAAGAAAAAAACAGCTTTTTCCTCTATAGCTTTCCAAAGGACCTGTACAGTATTACAGTCTGAGGCTAAGGAAACCTGCTTGGTGTGGTGGGGTTAGGTGGCTCTATCTTGTATTCAGCTGGTTCTTGTCCAATCCTAGTGGATCAGTGACTCTGGTGTAGTCTTAGCTGTGGAGAAATACAAGCAACTAAGACATCCTACCCCCCATGGAGAACAACAGGAAGAGGAAAATCAACCCTTCCCATTACTACACAACCAGGGTACCACCCGAGAGGGTCCTTGAGTGATTGGCCCAGGTTAGGAGTTCCAAACCAATTGACCCAGTCAGTACAAACTCTCAAGTAGAAGAGTTCAAAAGGTCTCTAGCAACTAGATGGTGGAGGTCTTCTGGCTGCTCAAATTTGGCTCTCTCTGGTGCTCTGTGGAGTCAGAAAGGCCCACCCAGTAGCAGAGTTGGACCAGGGGTCTATGTCTCTTTCTCCACCTTACTCCTCTTTCACACCCAGTCACTGGTGACCCCACAGGGCTGAGGTCCTGCTCCCTCCAATAATAAGCCCCTCCCACAGGGGCTTTGCGCCTATCAGAGTCAAAGGAAGGTCAATGCCCTTGCAGCCTGGCCACTACCCTCTGCCACCAGCAGGCTGGGGGAGTTGAGGCCTGCCTGCCTTGGGTACTAAATAGCCACTGGTGAGTGTTCCACTCACTCAGTCTAATCCTGAGGGTGACAAGTCAGCAAATGCTTTGCTCCCTCAGCCACTGTGCCTTTGCGCCTGCTATTCTACAGCACCAATATCCCTATAGAGCGAGTTCTGTTTTTTCTGGCAGTCCTCAGAGTTGGGGAGGTGTCTCTTCAAGAGTAGACCCCAATGGGATTGCTCTATTTTTGCTGGATCTTGTGGGAAGTGAGCCTGTGCAGCTCCCAAGCGACTGCCACAGCCAGGGAGTTCTGACTGTAGGAGCAGCTCCGGGAGCTTGGGGCACATAGATCCAGCAGCAGAGTGGGGGATGGTGCACACAGTTATGGCAGTGCCTGGTGCCTGGTGACTTTGGCAAGGAGAGCACTCAGCTCATAACTGGCTATGCAGGCAGGCCATGGTGCTGAGTCAGCTCCTGCAGGGCTGAGTGCAGGAGCCAGGGTGCAGGATCTATGGCTGTAGCTCTGGCCAGGTGGGGGCGGGACTCTTGGTCTGGCAGGTGGGGAAATGCTGCTCATGAGCCTCCTTCCGCAGTCTCTGCAGGGGTTAGGCTCCTGGTTCATCAGGCAAGGGGGGAAGGGTGGACTGGAAGTTCAGAATGGCAGGGAAAATGTTAGTTCAATTTTTCTGCCTGGCAAGAGAGTGCTCAGGGTCACAACAGGGTCCCTCTGGGGAAGTAGACCCCACTTCCTACAGCTCTCACCCGTGTGTTGAGACAAAATGTCCTCAGTTCACCACTCACCTGTAAAAACCTACAGGAGCAAACAAAGAGAAAAAGAAAACACACACACACACACACACACACACACACACACACACACACACACATACACAGACACACAACTTTCTTGGGGGAGAGGATAGACACTTTTCCTTTGGAATAAATTTTGTACATGAAGTTTGCTTTCTTGGAGTCACAGTTTGCCTCAGCAGAGGTGACCTGCAGTTATCACTCTTCTCTCTCAGGTCGGTTCCCAGTCTTCAGCTTAATTGGGTACTTTCTGGACATTATCCTTCCCTCTGGATGGGAGCTTCTGTGGGAGACTGACTCCAATCAGCCATCTTACCCCTCCCCCCTAGTTTTTGTCTTTAGACATTGGACTGCTTATTATTCCTTCAGTGTTCCACTGTTATTAATTTGACATTTAATATGTTCCCAGGACCTTCAAAATCATTAGGAAGCACATGAACAAAGCAGACTGCTGTTTTACTACACTAGTATTGACGTACAGAGAAAATAGAAAATAAGTAAATATATGGCTGATGGTGAGAAGTAGTGTGCAAAAAAGTAATCAAGATAAAAAGATGATTAGTGAGTGAAACATAGTGTTTAGATAAATATTAAGGGAAATGTATAGGGAAGGCCTCTTACATGTGGTAAAAATCTGATGAGTGATTGAAAAACTAAGGGAGTTTGAGGCAAGTTATTTCACAGGTGAAGGCAATGCAGAAATCCTGGTGTGGGAATTGCCTGGCATGATTTGAAACATAAGGGCACTGTGACTGTATTCAAGTGAGATAAATTCAGAGATATAAAGAGAGAGAGTGGACTAAATCTGATAGGCCTTAAATGTGTGATCATAGAAACTACTCTGCAGGAGATGAAAGACATAGGAGATAAGTCAGCAGAGCCCTGACATGACATGACTAATGTGAAAAGGTTACTCTATAATTTAGAAGGAATTTGAGGGGCAAATAGTCCAAAGAGGAACAAAAATAACATTGGCTTGGAAGACAGTAGGGAAGGTAATTAGGAGAAGGCAGATTCTGAATGTCATTTGCAGGTAAGGCAAGTTTAAAACTTGGAGTTCAGGGAAGAGATTGTGGTGGCATTAAAAATCTGGGAACCCACTGTAGGGTGGATGTCTGAGTCCCCTCAAAAATACTACTACTGAAAATGATCCCCAGTTTTGAAGAGTTGGCCTAATTGGAAGTGTTTGGTCACGGGAGTAAATCCCTAACAAATAGATAAACGCCCTTCCTGAGAGAAAGGTGTGAGCATGTCCTCAGTCATTTCCTTCCTCAGAAAGCTGGCTCCTAATAGAGCTTGGCACCTCCCACCCCACTCTCTTGCTACCTTCCTTCCCAATAATCTCCACACTTGCTCACTCCCCTGTCTTCCACTTTGAGTGGAAGCAACCTGAGTCCCTCACCAGATACAGGTACTACTGACATGTTTCTTACACAACCTGCAGAACCACAAGAGAAATCAGTTTCCTCTCTTTGTAGAGTATTCAGCCTTTGGTATTCCTTTGTAGCAACACACCACACACTCAGACACAGCCATTACAAATAATTAAGGGAGATTCTGGGAAGATGGCTGATGGGTACCGTATATACTCGAGTATAAATCGAATTTTTTGGCACAAAATTTGTGCCAAGTTCAGGTTTTTCAGCACAAATTTTGTGCCCAAAAAAACTCGGCTTATACTCGAGTATATACGGTAACAACCCTCGCCAGAGGCTCCTGAGCAGAGGAAGAAAAACTGGACAGAATTGGACTCTATGAAGCCAAAGACAGGGAACTGAGCCAAGAAAGAAGTTTGGCAAGCTGTAACTCCAAGGAAGAGCATTCAGGAAAACAAATTATAGGTACAAAGCCTATCAACTAGAGGACAGGAGACCTCCTTCCCCCAAGGAGGGGGCCTGCCTTAGGCTATCTGCCAACAAGCAGGGAACAAAAAACCTCTCATGTTACCTTGCTGGAGAGAGCCACTAAACTCCAGGTCTCTTTCTCCAGGGAGGTCCCACTTATGAACCTAGACACCACCCCACCAGGTATAAAATTGAACATATATTTTCTCCCACAAGTCCAAACTCCAACCCCACCCCTTCCCCCTTGCATAGCAGTCTGAAGTTCTGCCCCCTGCACAGCACATAGTGTTTGGTCTTATCCTGAGAGGTCTGGGCATAGTGTGGACTGCCAACCATCAGGACAAAATCTGTGACTAGCAGGGAAGAAAGAGGGTGTGGGAAGAAAGTGACACTCGGTGGGAGGAGGAGCAGTCCCCTGGTTATGACTATGCCTGGCCAGTGGTAGTGTTGACCCTTGGTTTGGGCTGTGTCTGGCAGGATGGGGTTGCAGAACCCCCTGCTCTGATGGTACCCACAGTGGAAGAGTGGGTGCCCCGTGTGGAATGAGTTCGGCAGATAAGGCTGGTCCCCAGTCCCTCCTGGGCCTGCAAGCAAAGGCTTGATAGGTGTGGACTTCAACCTGAGAGCAAGGGCGTGGTCCCCTGATTTCAACAGAACCCTCGAGCAGTGGCTTACTGGTGTGAACCAGGACCTGAGGGCTAGGGCATGGTCCACTGTCTACAGCGGGGCTGGTGAGCAGAGGCTTGCCAGGTGAGGACTGACACCTGCAGGTGGAGTGGGATGCCCTAACTCTAACAGAGCCTACAAACAGAGGCTTGCAAGACAGTGAACTGAGACTGGCAGGTGAGGGCATGGTCCCCTGACTCCAACTGGTCTGGTAAGCAGAGGCTAGCTGTGTGTGGACTGAGACCAGAGGGCAGGGCCAGTGCCCTGACTCCAACAGAGCCTGCGAACAGAGGCTTGCCAGGCAGTGGACTGAGACTGGCATGTGGGTACACAGTCCCTTGACTCCAACTGGTCTGGCAAGCAGAGGCTAGCTGTGTGTGGACTGAGACTGGTGGGTGAGGGCATGGCCCCTGGCTCCAGCTGGGCTGATGAGCAGAGAAGCAGACAACACTATGGACTGAGTCTGGAGGGTGGGAGTGTGGATCCCTGGCTCCAATTGTGCTGTTGGAGACCCTTGAATCCCTCTCTGTTGGCCAGGGTTTGCACTGCTTGAGACAATTTGGTTGGAACTCATGTCTGGGTCTGTCCACTTGGGGACATTCTGAGGTTAACCTTCAAAGTTCTGTAGCAGAAAAGAACTAAATTGTGGGGGCTGGGCACCACAGCTGTTTGTATCTCTTCACAGTCGAGATTTAAACCTATACCATGGTTTCTTAGGATAGGGTAGAGGTTGGCTGATATCAAAACAGAACTAGCTTGTGCTGTCTCACCAAATAGGTCCTCGGAGTCTCTGGCTAAAAACTCTGAAAGGGGCCTTTATAAGATTGTAGGAGATAAGCCACAATTACAAAGCCTAGCATTTTGGGAAGGGGCTATTGCTACTACCTGGGAACCCCAATTCAATCTCACCCTACCAGTTCTAATAACCAAATGGTGGAAAATAAACATGGTGTGGAACCAACAGAAGAACTCTGGCAACATGAATAACCAGAGTAGATCAAACCCCTCCCCCAAAGAAATGATAAAAGAGATACAACTGAAGATGCCATGCATAGACAAATGGCAGCAATGTCAGAAATCGAATTCAGAATATGGATTGCAAATAAGATAAATATAATGGAAGAAAAGATAGAGATTGAATTCCAAAGAGTAGTTCTAAAGTTGTCTCAAGAAATTAATGAATTCAAAGCCTAAGTCACCAAACATTTGGACATAATGAGAAAAGAGATAGCAGAGCTCAAGGAAACAAAAAATTTAGTTCAGGACCTCCAAAATACAGTAGAATCCCTCAGTAATAGAGTTGACCAGGCAGAAGAAAGGATCTCTGAAACTGAAGACAAAGATTTTGAACATTCCCAAACACCCAAAGAGGCAGACAAATGAAGAGCAAAAACTGATCATTCCCTGAGAGAGTTGTGGGATCACTCCAAAAGATCAAACATTCGTCTTATAGGAATTCCTGAAGTAGAAGATGATGGTCCTAAAGGTACAGATGCTTTACTCCAAGAGATTATGGAGGAGAATTTCCCAAGCATTGCAAGAGATATAGAACTTCAGATAGCAGATAGTTTCAGAACCCCAGCAAGACTCAATCCAAATAAAAAATCTCCTAGACACATTGTGATTAACTTTGCCAAAGTTAAGATGAAGGAGAAAATTCTGCAAGCAGCCAGACATAAGAAAAGCATCAGAGAGAGATTAAAGATGGCGGCCAAGTAACAGCTTTCCTGCAACTGGGCACGGTGAATCTGGTGAGATAAGATTCCAGGCATCTCTGGCTGGTGGGAATCTGCCTATAATTATCCCTTTGAGGATACAGGGAGTCAGCAAGGGACTTCTGGACCCCAAGAGGAGGATAAAAACAGTGGAAAACTGGCAAGTGGTTGCATGTGTTCAATTGACCTAATCCCACTGGCAACCATAAGTACAAGCAGCAGTGAGACTGCAAACAAGAAAGGCCTTACCTGTGAACTATTTCGGTGTTTTTGGACTTGGCACTCAGTTGAACTGCCTTGGTGAGAGCTTGAGCAGGACTGTGGAGAATTTTGGGCATTGTCTGGGGCCCCAGACAGAGCCGCTGAGCTGGGCTGCAGGGAGCCATTGTGAGAGAACTGCACCAGCAAGCTCTGTCCTCAAGGTCCCAGAGCAAGCATCGTGCAGGACCTAGTAACCTAGTGACTGAGCAGCCTAAAGGCGGGGACTGAGCTACCTTACAGCCGTAACCCTTAGGGGCAGAGTGAGACAGTTTTGGCACACTGGAGCCTCGGGCTGTTGCTCTGGGTAGAGTCTCATGGCGTCACAGCTCATAGCAACCTTAAACTCCTGGGCTTGGCACTGCCTGGACCTCCATAAGATCTGCACCGTGACCATGCACCAACCGGGAATTGCCCTCACCAGGAATTGCGGGAGCCACGCAACCCTGCATCCTTTCTACTGTGTCCTCCCAGCCTCCACACTGGCCCGCTCATCTGGCCAGGGATACTGATAGCTGTGTGCCCTTTGGGGCCTTTCCTGCCTCTGCGCAGGGCCCTTCTCCTGTCCAGAGACTGCTGGAGCCTTGGGCTGTCTGTGCCAAAGTCACTGGGCGCCAGGCACTCCAAGAACGGTATGGACCACCTCCACCCTGTTGCTGGATCTGGCTGTGTCACACACCGGAGCTGCTTCTACAACCAGAACTCCCTAGCTGGAGCAGCCCCAGAGGAACTACACAGGGTCACTCCCTACAAAGATCAGCAACAGTAGAGTGATTCCGCTGGGGTCTAATCTTGGAGAGACACCTCCCCAACTCTGAGGATGGCCAGAGGCAATGATGAAAAACAATCATGAGGCAAAATCAACAGAAAATCTCTGGCAATATGAATAATCAGAGTAGATCAACTCCTCCAAGGATCAATGGGGCAGACACAGCACAAGATCCCATGCACAAAAAAATAGCTGAGATGTCAGAAATTAAATTCATAATCTGGATAGCAAATAAGATTGAATTAGAACTCCAAGCAGCAACCCAAAAGATATCTCAAGAATTCACCAAATTCAAAGACCAAATGACCAAAGATTCTGACACATTGAGACTAGAAGTTGCAGCCCTCAAAGATCTGAGAAACACAGTAGAATCCCTCAGTAACAGAATGAACCAAACAGAAGAAAGGATTTCTGACATTGAAGACAAAGTTTTCAAATGCTACCAAACACTCAAAGAGGATGAGGGCAAAACAGATCACTCTCTCAGAGAGCTCTGGAACAATTGGAAGAAAACTAATATTCATCTTATAGAGATCCCCAAAAGCGACGAAGTGGCTTCACAAGGCACAGAGTCTCTTCTCCATGAGATTATGAAGAAGAACGTTCCAGACATGCCAAGAGATTCTGAAATTCAGAGTGCAGGGAAAACCCGTTGAAGAAATCAGTCAAATGGTTTATGAAGCTAGTGTATGATGCCCCATGATCATATCAATGTACACAGCTATGATTTAATAAAAATTAAAAAAAAGAAGAAGAAGAAGGAGAAGGAAATCATTAACACTGAAAAAAAAAAAGAAAGAAAGAAAGAAAGAAATCGGTCTGGGCAAGTATGCTATGAGGAGGACCCCATCCCCCGGGAAATTGAAGCAGCTTCAAAAATACACTACTGGGACCTGATCAAACTAAAAAGCTTCTACACAGTCAAGAACACAGTAAGTAAAGCAAGCAAATTGCACTCAGAATGGGAGAAGATATTTGCAGATTATGTCTGCAACAAAGGTTTAATAATCCACAGAGAACTCAAGCATATAAGCAAGAAAAGAACAAGTGATCCCATCACAGGCTGGGCAAGGGATTTGAAGAGAAACTTCTCTGAAGAAGAAAGGTGCATGGCATACAGACATATGAAAAAATGCTCATCGTCTTTAATCATCAGAGAAATGCAAATCAAAACTACTTTGAGATATCATCTAACTTCAGTAAGATTAGCCCATATCACAAAATCCCAAGACCAGAGATGTTGGCGTGGATGTGGAGAAAAGGGAACACTTCTACACTGCTGGTGGGAATGCAAATTAATACATTCC
>CAUYPK010014674.1:0-34156 GCA_963574355.1 Loris lydekkerianus
TTTTCTTTTTTTTTTTTTTTTTTTTTTTGTCTGCCTGTTCTGTGCCAAGCACTGTGCTGGGCTGAGGCTATAGTCTAAAACAGTCATGTGTTCTCACTTCCCAAGGAATAGAGTTCAGAAATGACAATGCAATGAAGATAAGATACGGTGTATGTCCCAGCAAAGGCAGAGCAAGGTGCCCTTATAGTGGGCAGTGTCTGACAGTCTAGAGCTATGCTGCCCCAATTTTTCATTCCATTAGTCAGTACAATTTTTAAAAATGGGAATCAACACAGGTTGTGAGCATTTATTATCAAAGAAAAGACATGTTTCACAAAAGGAACTAAATTTCTTCTAAAAACATCATTTCATTTAAAGGATATTTTAAATTAAAAAAATGTAAGAAGAACATACTCTTTGAATGAGGGGCAGACTTTCACCCCACAAGACAAATTGTCATCAGTTTTAAGTGCAGAAAAATTACAACAAAACCTCATTTCAATTACAATTTATGGAAAGAGCTACAAAAAGCAAATATAGAACAATGGTAGAGAATAGCAGGAGGGAACTGCTTCAGAAAGATGACAGGAACTCTCCTCAGAAAAAGGCAGAATATTTGTGCTGAACTTCAAAGGATGAGCATGAGCCAGAAGGCAACAAGACAATGAGGAAAACCTTCATCTGAAATGTTTCACACTTTCTCCTCTGTATTAGTTGTCTGGGGTTACTGTAACAAATACCACAAACTTTGTGGCTTAAATGACACAATTCATTATCTTACAATCCAACATCACCCTCACTGGACTAAAATCAAGGTGTCCACGGAGTTGAATTCCTCAGGGAGATTCCAGGGGGAGGATCTGTGTCCTCGTCTTCCCCATTTTCCAGAGACCACCTGCATTCCCTGGCTCATGGCCTCTCTCTCCATTTTCAAAGCCAAGAGCATTTTCAAATCTCTCCCTGACTTTGACACTAGACCTTCTGCCTCCCTCTTTCACTTTCGGAGAACCCTGTGATTACACTGAGCCACTCATGTAATCTGGGATAACCTCCTTATCTTATCTTACAGCCAGTTGATTAGCAATCTCAATTCCATCTGCAGCTGTAACTCTCCCTTTTCATGTCGCATTACCCAGTCACAAGTTCCAGGGAGCAGGATGGAGACCTTTTTGGGAAGCTATTATTCTGCCAACCATACCCTCTGACTATTGAACACGGTATGCTGAATTGCTTCCTACTCAACTACTGGCTTATCCAGCACTATGAAGGGGATAAGATATTACTTTACTTGCAACCTAACACAGTAGCTCACTAGCATTCATGGACAGCAGTAGAGGGTCACAAAGGACTTTATTAGTGATGGTACATAAGCACTATGAGCATCAGAAGATTTACAGCAATCCTCCTCTTCCCCAAATCCCACCAGGGTGATACAGATGAGGCAGATGATGTCTGCCCACACCAAGAATTGTGTTACAGGAGAGCAACTTCAAGTTTAGGGAGCCTGGCTCTGGTAACTGGCAGGGAGCACTCTTGCCCTTGTTTTCCAGAGGGAGACACTACTTGTCTCTTTCAAGGCTATTCTCTAAGTGAACATCCTTAAAAAGATAACCCAGATCAAAGAGCGGTTACCGTCTTGCAAAAATGGTAGAAACCCATAGAAAATTATGCTGAATTTGCATCTCATAAATAACCTGGTGTACAGTTTCTTGAATGAAGGGGCTAATTCCTTGAAAATCATTCGAAAATCAGTTGGCTTTAAATTTAAAAACCTGAGTTCCACTTTTCAAATACTATTTTTCAGCTCCTTGTTCGATTCAACTTCAATTTATTTACAATTTTTATTTAAACATTTATCTAGGGGCTTTTCTTGTGATTGTCTTGTTACTCTCTTACCATCAGATAATTCTATATGAAAACATGTTGACTTTTTGGCTAATTTAATAAACAAATAACTAATGCAAAACTTATCTTGACCTTAGCTCACAATGAGGAAGCAAATATTAGCAAACTCACTAATTAGAGTCCTGATACAAACAGATAATTATGAAGCAAAACCAGGTGCCAATATTCCCTTCTTGTAAAATGTCACTAAGAAATGGAAAGCAGAGACAATCATTCTTACATATTAAACCTAAAGCCATTAAAAGAACAAGTAATGACTAAAACAAGGTAAAAAGACACAGTGAAACAAATACGTGATTATATTTTACATTAGAAGTATCAACTACATCTGAAGTTGCTAGTGGGTCTATTCCCTCTGCTAAGTTAAAGCTGTGATTACATATGTTTTAGTTTTAAGGGAAAATAAGGTTACAAGAAAAAAACGTTAAGCTATCCAATGACACAAAGGTGTGGGGTCAGAAGAAAAAAAGAAATATCCTATCTTCTTTGTGCTGTCTTAGGCATGTATCAATAAGACACATTGTTTGAGCAACATTTTCCCCAGAAGCTGTAACATGTAAGGTAGATTGTCAATATCTTCCCACCTAATAGTCCTGAAACCTACATTAAAATGTCAGACCCAGGGAAAGTTGGCAGTCTTTATACAAAACAGACAACTCCTCTGAAACGAGCAAGTTTATTCTAGAAGTACAGTGATTACATACAATCTTTCCCCTCGCTCCCATTAAGTTTGGAAGAACTGAGGTAAAGCACTGTCCCTACTTTGATCAGATCCTCGTGCTGATCATCGATATGCTATGTTAAATATATCAATTTGAATATACCGACAAAAGAGGGATTCAGAAGTTGCCAAGGAATATGACAAACTGTCTCAGCTTTCTTTGACAGGTAAAATGTCACAGCAATGCAGAGAAGGAGTCGCCTTTAGGAGTCGCCATCAGAAAGCTACAGTTTCAGTCTGCTCTTCCCCATCTGACCTCTGTGAGCCTGACGCTTCAGTTTCCTCATCTGCACAAAAAGGACAGAAACGTGCTGCCCTGTGTCTGCTGTCAGGGGGCAGTTGTGCCGGGCCTGTGGGGGCACCACGCTCCTAAGTGTAAGGCCCCCCACACCGCAGAATTTTCATACGGTTTGATTTCGTTTCAGAATTCTTTGGCACCTGTTAAGAGGTATCCGGCTGAGAAACAAAGAGTGTAACTGTGACCCACAGTTTACGCCTCCAGCCCTGCCTTCCAGGAAGGGTGGACTACAGGACTGTCCAGAAGGATCCACCCCTTCCTCCACCTGGCGTCCCAAGCCCTTGCCTCTTAACAAGCTAGCATTTTCCCTAAGTGCCTTCCTCTCCTGCTGAGTGTCACTCTCAGCAGGGCTCACCGTAATACACCCCGACTGGGACAGCTTTTCATCTTTGCCTTTCATGTTCCTTACACAAACTGTCACCAGCGGTGTTGGGATCCCCTCCACCGGCTCTGCTCACTTCCCTGCAGCAGCTGATGGGCCCTTGTCCTTGTCTTCGCTGATTCTTGTCACCACATGAGCAATCTGCGCTCCACCTGAGCTGGTCACAACTCCAAGTCACTTTCTCCCTTCCAGGTCTTTCCTGAAGCTCCTTTTCAGGCACGGACTTCCTCAGCCACCTGCGGATGAGAACATGTCAATAACGGAGCTGAGATGACCCTGTCCAGGCCTCCTGACACGGCCTCCAGAGGAGAGGAGAGCTGAGAGGTCCGCACACCGAGGCAGGCGGCCACGTCAGCGTGCTCGCGTCAGCATGCTCGTGTCAGCGCGTCACGTCAGCGTGTCACGTCAGTGCGTCATGTCAGCCTTTCCTCTGCTTTCCAGTCACAACTACAAGTGAATGGTCACCCTGAAAGTAAGAGCCTCCCTCGTGTACAGACCAATTCTCTGAGGATGTATTTTGAGCTGCACTTTTACTCTTTGATCTTCGCTAGAGAATTTATGGTATTTAGGCATGAAAAATAGGAAGCTTCAAAGTTCAAAAGTGGATGGTGCGGCTGCACATCCGCGTTTTGAAATGTCCTCGCCGCCAGTGGGTCCCCGGGCACTTCATCCAGGGAGTCTGTCCGTCCTTGGACGGCTCTGTCGGAGACAAACGTCTACCCTTCCGGAGGGTCTCGTCGTCTGGTCTGGCCTCCTCGGTCCGCCGGGCGGTCACTGCCTCCTGCCTGCTCCCGTCCCCGCAGCGCCGTGGGCTCCCGGAAAGCGCCAGCCGCGCCCCACAGGACCCGCGTCCAGCCCGGACTGATGCTGCGCGGGGCCCTGGGGGTCCCAGGCCCGCAGTGCTCGGCGCCCGGTAGGTTCTGACCGAAAGTTCCGAGTTTGACACCGAGCGGTTCCTTTGCTTTGATCTTGCTCTAGCGCGTCAAAATTCATCTGGGTAAACTTTAAGGAAAACTTTAAAAACATTTTGTATATGCACTTGCCTGTAACCATACATATATGTGTGTGTCAAGTTCCAGTAATCCACTTTTCTAAATAAATAAAACTACATCAAAGTATAGAGTATGAATAAACAAAACTAATCAAGAGCAGTCTCATTAACTTATAAAAAATATACTTGGTTGGGTGGCGCCTGTGGCTCAAGGAGTATGGCGCTGGCCCCATATGCCATGGGTAGTCGGTTCAAGCCCAGCCCTGGCCAAAAACCACAAAAAAAATAAATAAAATAAATAAATAAATATATATATATATATATATATACACACACACACACACACACACATACACTTGGCACTCTGCAAATCTACTCACAGCAAGGTGGTTTTATCTAGTATTTTTAAATTTTTATTTTTGCACAAAGGCTCTGTTATAATATTATTAAACTATGTATTAAAAGAAAAATTTGAGCCACAATTCTACATTCTACCACAGCTGTTATCACTTTTCCCTATCTCGTCCATACATAAAAATAACTAAGTTATTATAAATATATGGCCCATCTTGTGCATTATACTGTTTTTACTTGAAGTTGTACTAGACAGTCTTTTCATGTTATCATTAATCATTATTATTATAATTTCAATGGCTTAATAGTACTCCATCAATTAGATATAACTATTTCCCTCACTTACAGAAAATGTTGTTAGGAATATTAACATACATGTAGATTTTCTTCCTAAATATCTTTCCATAATTTTAAATCTCTTCATTATCATTTAAAAGGATTTTTCATTTTCAAAGTGGATGAGTTTTGTTTATATGCATGCTATTTATTTCCAGTTTTATATCAGTGTAGTAAAAGGAAGCCTATAAAACTTTGACTTTTAATTAAAATAATTCATTAATCTCTAAAACATAATTTTTATGACACGTGTACTTTGAAAGATACTGTCCCATTTAAAATAGTTAGCATTTATTTTATTTCATGACTATTTACAAACACCTCAGAGACGCCCAGCACTGAGCTGGGAGCTGGTGATGCAGGAATGAACACACAGGCCTTTGCTGGGAAATTCAAAGTATAGCTGGGAGTAAATTCAAAGTATAGCTGGGAGTAAATAAGTGAAAATGAACTGTGATGTTAGAGTGGATGCTCCAGGGCACACCTACCCTTAGATCCAGGCAAAAACGGATCTTTGCTCTTGGCTACATGTTTCAAAGAACTGCTGGCCTTCCCTGAGTGATTTCCATCCACAGAAGGCAAAAAGACGGCATAGGAGTATCTGTGGGGCATCCTGGGCATGCCCACTGGAGACCACAAGCCAAACAGACCTACCTGTAGGTACCAGGGAGACATTATTCCCTGCTCAAGCAGTTCAAATCCAGACTTTTTCACCATCCTGAAGATGGACCTTGTTGTCTGAATGTCCACCAAAGGGTGACTGTTCAGGGGGAGATTGTGAACAGAGCTGTCCAAACACATGCAGGAGAAGGCCCTCCTCAAAGTTCTGGATGGAGGCAGGGATGGGAAGGGTAGGATGAGGGGCCACAGACTGAAGACAAGGGGTGGGGCCCTCCTCTTGGCAGTCATGTTCCTGCACAGAACTCCAAGGAGTTTGAGAATTCTAAGTTGAACCAAGTTTTCCAGGTGGTTTTGAGGATATATTTGTCCAGGTAGGAGGATGGAACATATTTTATGTAGTGGTTTGTTAGCTTGATTTATATAGTTTTAGAATATTTAAACATATGGGATGTGGGACTTGCTTTGTATTCTTGCCCCAGGCCCTGCACATGCTGAGGCAAGCTGGGTACTATATGTCACAGGACACACCTAAAAGGCAGATCTAAGCCTAAGTGAGGGAGTTTCAAAGGGCCTCTTGAAGCACATCATACCTCTGCAGATAAGTTCAGCCATAGGACATGTTGCTCATGTAATCTGCCACATACATAGTCTAAAGATGGACAAGTTATGCTTTTTTTTTTTTTTTTTGAGACGGAGTCTCACTATATCCCCTTCAGTACAGTGCTGTGACATCACAGCTCACAGCAACCTCAAAGTCTTGGGCTTAAGCAATTCTTTTGCCTCAGCCTCCCGAGTAGCTGAGACTGCAGGTGCCCGCCACAATTCCCGGCTATTTTCTTGTTGCAGTTGTCATTGTTGTTTAGCCCAGGCTGAACTCAAACCCACCAGCCTCAGTGTAAGTGGCTGGCGCCATAACCACTGCTACAGGCACTGAGCTGATGCTTGTTTTAATAAATGTCAAAAATGCATTTGATGAAATTCAAGAAATAGTTGCATTCAAAGTTAACTTAATGATCTAGAATAACAACACATTTACCACAATAAATGATGTCTACTAAATACTGGCATCGTACTTACTTAAATGGTAAATACTAGCAGCTCCCTTTAAATTTAACCAAAGACTAGGATGTAATGAACTTTCAGTTATTTAAGAAGGGTCTTACATTTCTAGCCAATTCATTTCAGCTGATGTCAATTTCTTTTTCCTTTTCTGGTGATGGAACAGTTCTAAGTGAGAAGACCTAAGTTTTCATTACTATACCACTTTTTAAGTCCTTCACCTTGTTCTGGACCGTTACCCTTTGTTGTTTCTGGTCCACATTCCCTTTCTAAGACAAGTGCCCCCTGCTTGTTAAACACTCTTTGATTTATCACAGACTTTCTTCTTTTAACAGAAGCTTCAGTGTGGCTCTATAATTTTGTATGTGAGTGTTCAACCATTGCATGGAGCTGGTGCTTAGACCAGGAAAGTATTTTTTGTTCTCCCAAATGGTCCCTGGGTCTCAGGCACTAATATGCATCAGCTGGGGGCAGATAGCACACCCACCCCCTCCCTTGTTAGCAGTAATCAGGAACTTGGCATAGGACGAGAAATTGGTGGTGGCGGTTCTGGCCTGGCTGACTATGAGGAACAAGCAGTTAATCTAATATAAACAAGTCATATGGCATTTTTAATTTGAGTAGGAATACAAGCCTATTTTAAAGTTATTTGCCTGGTCACTGCTAGGCATCTGTTAGCTACTGACGCAGCTTTCTCTCTTGTTCTGTTCTGTTCTTTTCTTTTCTTTTCTTTTTTTTTTTCTTTTCTTTCTCTCTCTTCCTCTCTGTCTCTCTTTTCTCTCTCTCTCATTTTCTTAAGCTAGAAATTTTCAGAAAAAGTTTTGACATTTTGATAATAGGATTCAAAGAGTTGCTATTACACCAGGGCCAGAGAAAGGCCATGTTTTTTGAAACAGCAGTTTGAGTGTTGCCATGGGTTCCTTTCACATTTTGGGTCCAGCACTTGAGGCTGGAATGCTGCCTGTTAAAGTGCATCTTATCCCAAGCCTGGGTAAGATATTGTTCTTCTCTGGTTCAACAACTTGGGAATTATGATAACTTTTTAGACATAAAGCATATTTATGCAGAGTTCTCCTACATTAAGTAGAAGGTGGGACTTTCAAAGAAGGGCTTTTGGTCTTCCCTCTATTGTGTTAAATTCATAAACCAGACAATCCATTCAGAATTTGTCCAGTGTGCCATGTTCTCTTAAACTCAAAGCCTTGACAAGATCAGATATTGCCTAAACCTGTTTTTTCCATTAGTCATAAAATTTAATTTTGACAAGAAAAAGGATCTCTGAGATAACTCTGTCCACAAAATCCCCCCATCTCCATCACACTCACAGCTCTAAGTCTCAGAAGGAACAGCTTCTGAGATAGGTGGAGAGCACAGAAACGGCTTCACCCAGCATCTAAACAATTATTTACTGTTTATCTAAAATTCAATTTATCTAGGCATTGTATATTTATTTGTGAGAACTAGCAGCCCTATTACAGCTCTTATCCTGACAGGCTGGTTTTCTTTTACATATACTATCACTAATAATCCCAAATTTTTTAAAATAAAGAAGTAGTAAAAAAGCATTTCAGAAATCATTTTGCTTAGGAAATTATAACATTTTTCTACTCATGCACTGATGGAAAATTTTATCTCTTTCCTTAATTGATTAGTAGTATGTTAATGAAGAAAATTAGAGTGATTTTAGTTTACATTTTTGTGTTGTTTATTGGGAGTTAAAGCTTCAATGTGTACTAACTGGTTAATCAGTGCCTACCAATTATTTCACTTCACTCTGAATGATACGTGATGATAGAATATTTTCATTTAAATAACAAAGTTGTCAGACTAAAACTTGCAAAGAGGAAATAGAGCAAATTCACATGAAAAAGACATAATAATACTTCACTACAGCATTGGAAAAAAATTGTGAAATGTAATTTTCATAACCCTCTATAAAGAAAAAGTGTTATTTTAGATATAGTCATAGGGTTTTATATTTTGGAAGGGCATTGGATATTGTTTTATTCCATTAAAAATTTTTGGCCTATTTTAACTGAAGATCTCATCTTGGCCATGGTTTTTTTCTTCTTTATGTTCACCATGAGATTGTCAACAATGCACTCTTTGAACCTAGAAGTGCTTTCAAGTCATAATGAGGACTAAATGTAAGATATTTGTGTCTTGTCAAGCTCACAAGAAATACCAAGAATTGCGCCTGCATGACTGCCCTGTCTACATCAACTCTCTGTCGATCTTTGGACAGTTCCTATTTTGCATGGGGCAACTTCCTAAGTGTGGGCACCTAAAGAAATTCCTTTATAAACCAAAACATTTTCAGGATGCCTTGACAGATAACATTAGCAATAAAGACGTTTTTAGAAGCAGCATGCAGACAAGCCTGCAGAAGTTGGTTTGCCCTGCATACTTCTTCATGTCCTTGTGATTTAATAATAATGCGTGGAAAAGGATGCCAAGAAGACCTCCTTCTACCCATCTGCTCTCATTTATTTCCATTCCTCATCACTGAACACTAGTATGGAAACAGTCATAAAGGTTGGGCAGTGAAAAAGAGTCTGTGTTTGCTCATTGGATGTTTCTGGAAAGTGACATGGCGTCAGGGCCCACAAAGAGCCAAAGGAAGTTCTGCAGTACCGTGGGGGGAAGCCAATTCTCCTTCATCTGGCTTGTTCTGATATCACTTCTTGGCATTAAAAAGAGACGAGGACAACATAGAGATCTGACAACTGGCAAGTCAGTGAGTTAGAGTAGATATCTGATATCATCTCTCCTTTCTGCTCACCTCATGCCTGTGGGATTTTGAATCACTCAGGCATGGCCCATGGGAATATGATGCAAGATCAAAATCACTGCATGTTGCCCTTGGCTTTGCACTAGGACTACATTTAACTAACTGATAGGATTTTAGCTCAGGAGTTCCCAGTCTAAAAATATTATGCTCTCCCTTCCTTCCTTCCTTTCTTCCTTCCTTCCTTCCTTCCTTCCTTCCTTCCTTCCTTCCTTCCTTCCTTCCTTCTTTTCCTTTCCCTTTCTTCCTTCCTTCCTTCTTTCTTTCTTTTTCTTTTTTTTTTTTTTTTGTGAGTCTCAAGCTGTCACTCTGGGTAGAGTGCTGTGGCATCACAGCTCACAGCAACCTCTAACTCTTGGACTTAAGCCATTCTCTTGCCTCAGCATCCCAAGTAGCTGGGACTACAGGCACCCACCACAATGCCCGGCTATTTTTTGGTTGCAGTTGTCATGGTTGCTTAGCAGGCCCGGGCTGCGTTCAAGCCCTCCTCCCTAGGTGTATGTGGCCAGCACCCTGCCAACTGAGCTATAGGTGCTGCCTACTTCTTATTTATCAATATATTTATTTTTACACTTTAATCAGCAGTAGCTTCCTTCACAGAGGGGTGCGTGTTTACTGTCAGAAAGATGCCGCCACAGGAGCCAGCTCTCACATGTGGCTAAGGATGCAGCAGCTCAGAGTGTGCCCTGGGGGCTCTGAGCTGAGTTGGATTCCAACCTCAGTTATTTACTATAGCTTGGTGACCTTCATGAAGATATGTTAGCTTCCTGCACCTAAATTTTGTCATCTGTAAAATGAAAATAAGACTACTACCTCTCTCCATGAGATAATACAGCTAAAGAGCCTAGCACAATTCATGGCATATGTAAATAGCTGCAGTTATCATTACCATTAATATCATTATTAATATCATTATTAATTATCATTAATAATGCTATGAACTTTATATTATAGTATGATCCACTATAGGAGAGTTATAATTATCACATGTCCTCAGGGTATTTTTTCCTCACACATGACTAGCCAAAATATTAAGGTAAAAATATGTTTTCCCTTCATACATTTCCTCCCAGAGCTGCCCCTATCAGTAGCAAATTAGCAAAGGGCAGTTGGGAAGTGATGTCTCCATGTGAACCTGTATTTTCTAAGCATGGTCAGTACAGACACTCAGTACAGACACTGTCCTGGTGAATCTTTCCCCTTCTTCAGAAATAGAAAACACTTTACAGAACCTTTAGGAGATTCTGATAGGACAGTATTAGTTGGTGGGAGAAAAAGCAATCACTGACTTCTCTGTGTTCTCAGACTGAGCCATGAAAGTAAGTTAACAGCTGTTCTCACATCCCTTGAACACCTGATTAGTTCTCAAGCAAAAGTCCTCCTCCTTTCTGTCATGTCTCCCACCAGCTCTGGGAAACAGCATGCCTGCTTTTACACTGAAACTTCAAAAGTTGTGCTTTAAATAGAGACGTATGCGCCTACGGAGGAATGACTTGAATGTACTATAGAAAGTTAGTTTTTTCTGCATAGATCCATAAATATGGCGTGGAATTCCCTTTCACTAGATCAGATCTTATTGTTATTACTATTATTGTTTTTTGTTTGTTTGTTTGTTTTGTTTTTTGAGACAGAGGCTCACTTTGTCACTTGGCTAGAGTGCTGAGGCCTCCATAGCTCACAGCAACCTCAAACTCTTGGGTTCAAGCAATCCTCTTGCCTCAGCCTCCCAAGTAGCTGGGGCTACAGGCACCCGCCACAACGCCCGACTGGTTTTAGAGACAGAGTCTCACTCTTGGCTCAGGCTGGTCTTGAATTCATGCGTTCAAGCAATCCACCTGCCTTGGCCTCCCAGAGTTCTGGGATTACAGGCGTGAGTCACAGTGCCTGGCCTCAGAAACTCTTACTATTGCTTTTCTGCCTCTTTTTCTCCTAAAGTATTTAATGTGAAAACAAAAACTTTTTCTAAACTACCCCCTTCTACCATTTTCCAACTAAAATCATGAGAGCGAGGAAGTCTAACTTATAAGATGAACTATATATACTTAGAATCAGAAAATAAACCTTTGAACAAAATATCTCAGGAAGAAATGTACAAAGATCTGAGGAAAGCACTGGATTTGAAATCAGAAGAATTATTTTTAGTTTCTTCTTTGGCTTTTTATGAACTATGTGACCTTGGCCAGATCATTAGATCTCTCTAAATCTAATTTTATTACTCACAAAATGGGAGTCTCCTGCTTGCCTCTTCAGCCTCAATGAAAGAGAAGGTGAGAGGATGTATGTAGAAGTGTCACAGCAATTCCAAAGTTCCTCTCAAATATTTTTAGTAGTACAGGATTAATAGTTCACCTGCTTTTCAGAAACTCTCTGAAGGTTCTGAAGACTTGCTGCCTTTTATCATCATGGACCATGCACTGCCTGGCCACGTTGGGGGGACTGGGGTTCACTACAGCAGGACATCATAAACTACATAATCTACCTTTGAGTTTCAGGATATAGTGATAAGAAAGAAATTATTCAAAAACACACTGACATTTTACCTAAAAGATAGGAGAATAATTTTTCTTTATCCTATTTTTAAGAGCAAACTCTTTTAAAAAGTCACAATATTGACTAATATATTCCCCTCGTCTACATAACTTATTATCTTCTTCAAACTTCTTATAATCCCTGAATGACTATTAAAATGTCAGCTGTTTGGCTTTTTTTTTTCAGATTTATACCATTCTATAAAAATTTTAGGTGAGAAAAATATTTTCTACTGAGCCAAAACTGTTCCAGCCTCATGAATGTTTAAAAAAAGTGTTATTCACCATAGCACAGCATCAAGGTGTTGATTTAAACATGCATTATGAGAGGAAAAATATACATTGGCATTGCTGATTTTTAAAAAATCTTACACTAAAGCAGGATTTTACACACGATCTATGATCTATGATGTTACCTGTGACAGCAGAGATTAAATGACCTCCCAGAACTCTGTTATTCCTGGGCCTGGAAATAGAAATCCTTGGACATCCACAGACATTAATTGCTGGCATTCTTTATACATGCTCATAAACATCTCTGAAATGCTTAAACGAGAATTTTATAGATAAAGGGATATGCCTGGATTGACTGGCTTGAAGGTAATGTGGGCTACATATAAACTGAGATATGGTCAACTAGCTTATATCAGTAATGGACTTATGACTGCCTGAGATAAGATGAGCCAGACCTGCTTCTTCCTCAGCATGCATTCCTTTCAGAAATATTGACCTCAGAATTGAAGTACTAACTAGATGCCAATGTCATTTAGACTAAGAACAAGAGAGATGGAAGTTGCCTTAGGGAAATACTTCCCAACATGAATTCCACAAAACCCTAGGGTCTTAAGGGCTTCTTTAAGGAAAAAAAAAAAAAAAAATGAGTTTGTTGGAGGAATCAGATCCTCTGGTCAAATAAATTTGTGGAATGTTGTATGCTGTATCTTCTTCTCAGACATTCACAATGCACATTAAGTAAGTAGTTTTAGTGGCCCTACAGTGAAGAATACCACAAACATTTTATTTGAGAAACATTTTTGATACAATAACTCCTTAAGTCTGTATAACAAGTAATTTCAGAAATGTTTCTGTCCTGAAGAAGTGGTGATACTAGAGAAAAATGAAGAACAGTGTTACAGAGACCCAGACTTTTTTCTGGAGTCATAACTGACACACCTTCATAAAAGGGTATGTGGGTGAGGATTATTTGGACAAAACATTTTTAGAGAAATAGATTTATTTCACTACTTGTACTAGACTGAATTATTGTTCCAAATTCTTCCCCATCCTTCTTCCAATGAGTCACAGCATTGTACATCCTCACCCTGGCTGTCGTCTCAGGCCTTGACTTTGGGCATGGCCATGACCAATGGGATATTAGTGGACCTGGAGTGAACAAAGCTATAAATGTGCTTGCACAATTATCCTAGACTCGTGATTTTCCCATGAGAAGAACATGGCTCATAAGATACACACATCTACTGTCATATGTCCTAGTTAACTTGGAGTTACTAACATGTGGGAGCTAAGCCTAGCTGAACACAGCCAAGATCACCCAACCTTAGCCTAACACACCCTAGATCACCCAACCTTAGCCTTACACAGCCTAGACTGCCCAACCTTAGCCTAACTGCAGATGTGTGTGTAAGACTGTGAATTGTTAGGTGTCAGTGAGTTTTGCAGTGGTTTCTTTTGCAGTGGTTTCTTTTGCAGTATTTTCACAACAATTGCTAACTGCTGTACAGCTGTATAGGGAGTTTGCTCCAGAATAATTAATACTGTATAAATGTCCATGATGACTGAAAGAAAACACAGGACTAACATCAAGTGATGCATCATAAGGCATAGAATTTGCAGATAGCTGGTTTTTCTTAATTCCCTCAATTCTTAAGTTCTTAAATACTATACCCTATCAAACAGGCAGTGAGAGATAAAGCATATAACTTTTTGATACTTTTAAGGAAAATAAGCCCTTCCAAATAGCCTGCTTTTTCCCACATAAACACAATGAGGTAATGAAAAACATTTAACAGATAGGAATATAAATTTAAAAAGCAGCAAAACATAGTTTGTGTATTAATGTGAGAGGTGCCACAAATTTTCAGTTATTTTTAAATGCCCTCAAAATACTAAATTTCACTTTACCACTATTCAACAAAGGAGATAAAGGAAGAGACTAGAAACTCTCTTGCCGAGGGTGCCGTGGCTCCAGCATGACAGCCATTGGCCTTCCTGGCTGCTCTCTGCTACCAGCCAAGTCTGCCATCATGAGGCCCCGCAACCTTGATAAGACCTGTGCTCCTTTTCTTCCTACAGCACCTCCACCATCTATTCTTTTTCTCACTCTCATCTACCTTGTGGTCCTTCTTTCCACTTCTTCATGTTTTAGCTTCCTCTGCTTCTTGAATTATTCATCTGCCCACTTCATCTGTAAAAGAGGAGAGTATAGGAATTAAGTGATTAATGCAGGTAGAAAAAAAGTCTTACCTGGTTTCTCAACAGATGGTGCCTGTCCCTTTTTCTGCCTATCCTACTATTTGATATGATAGATATAAATAGTTACAAACAGATATAGATAGAGATGGAGACAGAGACAGGAAATGGAGACTGAGATAGAGAGATGGAGGTAGAGATGAAGATAGAGATAGAGGTAGAGATGGAGAGGGGGAGAGAGAGATGAACTGGTCATGAATTAAGAAAGCATTGTTAGTGATAGTTCTTTGGATTCATGTTGGTCTCTCAGGATGTCAGCAGAGAAGCAGTGACCACATACTACCTAAAGAACATAGCACCTAAATGAGACAGCAGACACGAATTTGAATCATAGCTCCAGCACTTAACTGTCTTGTAAGTAGTGCCCTCTATTAAATCCAACTTCCTCATCAGAAAACTGAGAGTAATGATATTTATTAGGAAACCTTTATAAAGAATAGCATATAATAGGACATTGGACTTAAGCACATATAATAGGATAAAGGACTTAAGCACAATGCCAAACACAGTCCACACTCAATAAATGCTGGCTGTTAGAACTTATAAGATCGAAGTCTGTATGTGACAATGTATTTACTTTATGATATGAATAACTACCTTAAAATAGGCATGCTGTTAACATCTTGACGTTAAAGTCATTGATGTTATGAGTTAAAGTACAGGGGCAAGGAGAAGGGAAGATTTATAGTATTAATTCATCTCTTTCCTGCCATGTTTCTAATCTGCTTTTACACAGTAGATGGCCAGAGTTTAGGGGTATCCCTGAAAAAAAAATCTCCCGAAGGTTAATGTGTATCATCTGCATGCTTCAGAGCATAAGCAAATTACTGGCTGGTCAGATCAAGGTGAAACACAGTGGAATGAACCCACTGTGGCCACTCCTCTATTTTAAGGCTACCTGGCAAAAAAAAAAAAAAAAGACTGAAGCAAAGTTATTTTAACAAATAGGAGTAGAAGTGATTAACTAATTTCTCCTATCATTCAACAGCTTGTCACCCAGGGGGTAACCTCATTTCCCACAAATTTAATAGAGGTCACATCATGGCCTACTTGGCTGAAAACCATTGCTCCTGAAGCCCTGACAGTACTTTTAAGTCCACTGATGTGTAAACAAAATTTTCTGCGTCTCTTAGCCGCACATCCTCTGCCTCTTCCAGGGGACATTCAGTAGATCTGTGTGGCATCGTGTGGAAAGTTACAAGGGACGTTCTCTCTGATTCACTCTTCTTTCATATCACAAAATGATACAAAATTTAAAACCAATGGGAGTTATTCTACAGTGTAGAGCTTCTTTCCTCTCTGTTAAAGGAGTATAAAAAGGTATTTGTGAAAATGAAAACTATGAGTTGCAACTTTCAGTCTTGAACATTTAATTTGGTATCTAATAGAAATTTTAGAGGCCCTGCTAAGGAATGTACAGTTTGGACCCTAATAATTGGGCTTAATTCTCATCTCTCCATATACATAAACCCACATAAATATATATTTTTTTAAAGTAGGATAGCTGCGAAAATCTACCAGACAACAGTTAGCATCTTCAAAGCACAAAGGCCCAAGGAAGAACAGTGATAAAAAGTAGATTGTTACTCAAACCTGCTGCATGCCCAACTCAGAGACATAAGATGTTTTGCAACTAGAATGCCAACAGTCTCCACTTTCTGCTCAGGACTCATTTCTGGGGCTTTCAGTGCTATTTCACCCCCTCATTCCAGTATTAGTACCTTTCTGTGTATCCATGTATAAAGGTCAGTGTCCAAGGTGGAAGTGGACAAGCATTCCCACATTTATAGTAACAATTTCATTTGCTTACTGCTTCTAGTTTAAGATGTATTCTGTAATTTATTTTTAATTCTTTGCAATTTCCGTTATTTTCACCAATTCCCCAATTTCAATTAATTATTCAAAATAACCAGAAGACTCCTGGCTTTCAGAATGATTCTTCATGTCTTGAATCAAGACAACATCTTCAGGGTTCAGTGTTGAGCCATCTTCAGCTCTGTTCCTTCTACCCTAGCTTCACTCCCAGATGTGTCTCTGTCTCACACAGCAAAGACGGTCCCTCAGCACCAGGCGTCTGTGCATAACACCTATGCCTGAGAAGGGCTGCCGCAGAGTGAGAGGCATTTCTCCAGAGGAATCCAATTCTGCAGGACTGGAAAAAAAAATGTAGAACATGGCAAAACCCCACACTCCCATGACTGAACCCACAGAAATTAACAATCACAAAAAACATTATTTTTTTAATAATTATTTTATAAAGGAATGGAACAGATAATCCATAAATGATGAAACACAAACAACTAACCTATATGCAAAAAAAGGTGTAGTCTTAGAAGTAATTAAGCAAAGTAGTTTGGTAAAGTTACAGAGTAATAAACCCACATTTTCTAACCCAGCTCTTGGTAAAAGACATGGGAAGAAAAGCTATGTTTTTTTTTTCCTAAGTAAAACACAGAAGCTTACTTACTTGAATACTTATATCATTTATTTTAGTTTTTGTGTGTATATGCACACATAAAAATATATACATACACAAAACTAAAATAAATGTATATATATTTATATACATATATACACATATATACACACACATATATATGCAAAAACTAAAATAAATGAATTAAGTATTCAAGTAAAAGAACTAAAAAAGAACCCCAATGAAAGCAAAAGAAAAAGAAAGTAAGAAAGCCATGATAGTAGCCAAAATTAATGAATTTGAAAGCAGAGTAAGAGAAGAAATTAACCTAAGAATTTGTTGCTTTAAACAAAACACACTACAAATCTCTGGAACTCTAGTTAAGAAATAAGTAGGGTAAACAAAACTGCTTAATACTGAGAATGAGCCAGGAAATGAAACCACTCACACATAGGCATTTAAAATGTTCTAAGAAGATAATGTTCTCCACTTTAATGACAGATTTTAAAATCTGGATGATACGGATGATTTTCTAGGAAAATTTAAATTAACAAAATTGATGAAAAGCATAGTAAATCTGAACTAAACAATAATCAAGGAAGAAAAAAGCAGAGGTGAAGGAGCTTGGCTCAATTTTTTTTTTTAACTATTTATTTCAGAATGCTCCAGAGTGTTGAAAAAGATGAGAATCTTTCTAGCTTATTTTATAAAGCTAGCAAAAGCCTGATACCAAAACATGATAAACTCATAATAAATAAAATATTTCAAAGAAATTGAATTGTATATTTTCTAAATGAAAATTAGTCATTAAAAATTATAGGAACAGCCTCATTTAAAGAAATTAAATTCATGATCAGGGTGGCGCCTGTGGCTCAGTGAGTAGGGCACCGGCCCCATATACCAAGGGTGGCAGGTTCGAACCTGGCCCTGGCCCTAGCCAAACTGCCACAAAAAAATAGTGGGTGTTGTGGCCATCCCCTATAGTCCTAGCTACTCAGGAGGCTGAGAGAATCACCTAAAGCCCAAGAGCTAGAGGTTGCTATGAGCTGTGATGCCACAGCACTCTACCAAGGGCAATAAAGTGAGACTCTGCCTCTAAAAAACCATAAATATGAGATTGAACTAATTCTTCTTGGCCTTTTGGCTAAGATCAAGTGTAAGAGATTGAACCAATCAGAGTAAGGTGATGTGTCATTTTTGCCCATCTGATTATCAAAAAAATAAGTAAATTAAAACATAGTCATTACCTAGTGTGTGTGTGTCAGTGTGCAGAAGTGAGAACCTTAATATCTTGTTGGTAAAAGTGTAAGCCTTCTGGAGAGCATTTTCATGACGTATATTCTAAAGTTCTTTCTTTGTTCAGCCATGTGGCTCAGATTAAGTAACTAATTCTAATATGTAAGAATACTTTGCAACATAAAATACAACAATTTGAAAATGAGTATATTTTAATTTACATATTTTAGTTTCCTAATTAAAAAAAGAAAATGAAAAATACATGAAGAAGCAGTATAAAATTCCATATGGTTTATCCCCTATTATGATACAAAACCAGAAAAAGTACAAAAAAAAATATGGCAAACATTAGTGGCAATTATATATCACAATAGGGTTATGAATACCATTCTCCCTCCCCAAGTTTGTTTATAATTTCCAAAAATAGTATAAGAAAATTTAAAAAAAAATACTGATTAAATAATGATAGACATTTGATAACCCAAATAGTGCCATGTATGTAAAGATTTATTGTTCTCTTTTAAATTGTCAGGGATCACTGAAAATTATATGCAAGAAATAGAGTGAGCAAACACTCTTCAAACAGTATTTAATGAGAGAACCTATTAGCAATATAATCTTGCTAATGATGAACCTAATTAAAGAAAAATGTGTGGTTTATTTTGTGTAAGATGCAGTGCATCTTACAAGGGTACATGTGAAACTTAGTGAATGCAGAATATGATTGGCTTAACACAATAACTAAGAAAATGCCAGGAATGTTATGTTAACCAGTGTGATGAAAATGTGCCAAACTGTTCATAAAACCAGTGCATGGTGCCCTATGGTCGCATTAATGTACACAGCTATGATCTAATACTAACAAAAAAAAAAAAAAAAAAAAAAAAAATGCAGAAAAAAAAAAAGAAAAAGAAAAAACAAAATGATCCACAATAAAATATTTAGTATTATTTTGAGATGGTGGGTGAGGAGTCGGGATCTAGCCCACCATTATGGATAACCTCCCACTGTTACTGATAAACCCCTGCCCTCCCCAAAGAGGCACAGATGTGGAAATGAGGAAAAGGAGAAGCCTCACTGGCGCCCTGGGGCCTTGCAAAAACAGGACAAGTGACTCAGTTGTTTTAAAAATATTTTTTGCTTAGCTACTTGACCTGAAAGGTCGGCACTCAACTGGCAGAGATCTCACAGACCACCAAGGCTTGTATGAAAGGTCTTTATTGGCAAGGGAGGGATGCTGCAGAGCAGCACCAAGAAGGAGAGAAAAGAAGAGAGAGAGAGAGGGAGGGAGGGGGAGAGCAAGAGAAGAGAGAAGAGACCAAAAGAAGAGCAGTATATTTATATAGGTTCAGTTAGGGGAAGTCTCAGAATGGTGATGGGATGGTAGACTACCCAGTATGGAGTTACTGCTCTGGCGGGAAGAGCCATTAGGGGCAGGCCATAAGTTTGAAATTTTCAGCAGGTAGCTGTAACTTTAAGAGTGAGACAGCTAGTCTTGGTCTGTTGAAAGCAGGAAGGAGCTTTCTGGGGAAGGGGCTTTTCTAGGGCAATTACCTAAAAATAGGGGGTTGGCCTTGGGAGAGGGAATGTTGAGTTCTTTTCTGTCACTTCTTCTTGCTGAGAGGGGCGCATAGTTTCAATTGGCCAACTAGAAGATGATTATGATCTTTTTCACTGAAAGGATATAAGTTTTTGCTTTCAGACTGCCCTTTTAGCGGTGGCTGTTTAGAAGTGGTGTTCAGGAAAGTCTTGTGGCCTGGAGTAGAGTATAGTCCATTCACGAAGAACAGTTTCTTTTTGTTGTAGGTTGGGAGCTGTATTGGGGGTGTAGGGTTACCTGTTGAGGTAACTTTGAGAGTTAAGTTTGAATTCAACGAGTTATGCATGGAGCCACAGCCACCAGCCCAAGGATGACAACTAAATGTGTGAGGAAAGGTAGAAGTGCAACCCAGAGTGGTTTTGAGTGAACCAAGAGGAGAAGTCTAAGGACTCTGATTCACATTGTTTTTGTTTGTTTGTTTGTTTGTTTGGGAGTTCAAGACTTTCTTGGAGTGATTGGACTTTGTTAGTGATGATTCCAGACTCATTAACAAAGAAAAAACATTCCTCTTGGAGTGCCAAACAAAGTCCCCTAGCCTGGTGAGTTGGAAAGTGTGGGAGGCAAGACTTTGTTTGTGGGTTGGAGCGCTGGCAGATTTCACAGGATGATGTAAATTGATTTAGAAATTCTGAATCTATCTATGAGAGAGGAAAGAAAGGTTTGATAAATTGTAGTAAAGTCTAAGAGTTGGGGTGAAACAACTTGTGGAGATAGACGAGGAGGTCACGAGTGGAAGGTTGATTTGTTTCCTTTACTGTAGCAGCAATAGGAGCTGAAATAAGTAGGAGGTGAGAGGAGGTGTCAGGAGATGAGTGTTGGAGAGCAGCTGCACGTGCTGCATGGTCGGCTCACTTGTCACCCTTTTGATATAGGCGAGTGGTCAGATTGATGTGAAAGGCAATGGGCAATGCTTATAGCCTTAGGCAATTTAGAAGCTTCTAGTAGTTTGATAATAAAGTGAGAGTTACTAGTGTTATTTTTGGTGTGACATAAGTCTCCCTCTTTTTATATAGTTGCGTGGGATAATAATATGTGGAATGCGTACTTAGAATCAGTATAGATGGTGAGAGGTTTATCTCATGCTAAGGTGAAGGCTCTGGTTAGTGCTATTAGTTCTGCTTGTTGGTTAGTGGTGGAAGATGGAAGAGAATGTGCCTCAGTGATCTCATTGAAGGACACAATTGCATAGCTTGCTGTATGAGTTCCCTTATACATAAAGGAACTGCCACCTGAAAACCAGAGGAGATCGGTATCAGGAAGAGGTCCTTCTTGTATTTTGGAGAGGCAAAGAAGAAGGGTGTCTAGTGTTTGAAGGCAATCATGAGTGGGTGACAAGTCAGAGAGTAGGCAAGAGGGATGCAGGATTTAGTGTGGGACATGTGTTAAAAGATAATCATGACCAGATAAGAGAGAGGTTTGAAGGTTAACAGGGCGGTATGGTGGCAGGGTTTGAAGATTTTTGTATGTTAAAAGATCAGATAGAGAATGAGGGGACAGGACAGTAGTAGGAGAACCAAAGTGAGTTTCTTCGATTCTTGTATTAGAGTAACTGGCTGCCAATGCCTTGAGATAAGGGACCCAACCTCAAATAATGTGACCTCACTGTTTTGAGAGATAAACATCTGGAGCAAAGGTGGGGCCTAGCTGATGTCCAAGCAAGCCGAGAGCAAACCCATGGTTTTCTGTGACATGTAGGAGGAAGTGGTGAGAAAGATCAGGAAGGTGAAGGTCTGGAGCTTCTAATAAAGCACGCTGTAGAGATTCAAAGGAAGTAGAAATGGAGGTTAGGAGAGGCTCATGAGGGTCACCTCAAGTAGCATTATGCAAAGGATCAGCTAGGAGAGAAAAGTTGGGAATTGATGCTCCGAGGCATCCAGCTAATTTTAAAAAGGAGAGGAGTTCTTGTTTTGTGGTGGATAGAGGAAACTCATGAAGAAGGCTTTTTCTGTCTATGGTAATCTTTGAAGCCTGGGGACAAAAGAACACTAAGGTAAGTGACTTCTTGTTGGAATAATTGGATCTTTGAGGGAGAGACCCAATATTCCTTATCTGCAAGGAAATTAAGGAGGGAATAGGTGTCTCGCTTAGAGTCATGTAAGGTGGGACTATAGAGCAGGAGATCATCGACATCCTGAACCAAAGTTGAACGAGAGGGATCATAGGACTGGAGGTCTCGTGATAATGTCTGGCCAAATAAGTGGGGGCTGTCACGAAATCCCTGGATGACTGCAGTCCAGGTAAGTTGGGAAGAAGTCTGAGAAGTAGGGTCAGTCCACATGAAGGCAAATAGGTTTGGCAATTAGAGTGTAAGGGAATGGAGAAGAAGGCATCTTTGAGGTCTAGCACAGAGAAATAAATGGTCCAACATGGGATAGTTGATAGGAGGGTGTATGGATTACAGACCACTGGGTGTATAGGAATGACCTCAGAGATGATGAATCTTAGATATTGTACTAAGCAATAGGTGCCATTAGGTTTTTTAATTGCTAGTATGGGAGTATTATATGGTGAGTAGGTAAAAAAATTCTTTTTTTAGGAGATTCTGTATAATAGGTTGAAGTCCCAGGAGACTAGATTGGGGAAGAGGATATTGACGTTGAGAAGGAAAAACAGAGGAGTTTTTTAGCTTAGTAAGAACTGGAGAGCAGGAGGCGACTGAGGGGGTTTTAATATCTCAAACCTTAGGATTTACTTGCTGTGGTGGAATGGGTCAGGGCAACGAGTCTTTGATGGCTTGAGAAAGGACGAGGCAGAGTGAGGCAGCAGAAAATGGGTCAGCATCTATCGATTTAAGATCAAAAGTGAGGGAGGTACCTAATTTGTAAAGTATGTCACGTCCCAGAAGGGGAACTGGACAGGAAGGCAGCACCAAAAAGGAATGTATAAATGAGAAATTGCCAATCATGCAGTGTAATAAAGAAGTTTGATGTGGATGGTGGGAAAAACCTTCTACTCTGACAATGGAGATAGGCAACAGGGAGGTAGGACCACTGAATTCTTTAAGAACTGAGAAGCTAGCTCCTGTGTCTACTAGGAAGGTGATCATTCTACCTGCCACCACCAGGGTTACCTTTGGCTCCGCAGAGGTGATCTTCATCGGGTGAGAGAAACCAGGGTCTCATCAGTCTTCAGGAGAGGCAAGCCCCAACAAGTCTGCTGTAGGTGCCGCAGGTTGGATGGCCCCATGTCCTCTCTGGGCCAAGAGATAGCCTTACAATGGCCTTTTCTTTTGCAGAGAGGGCATCGGTCTAGCAGGAGCCTAGGATTGGGGCAATGTTGTACCCAGTGTTCTTCTCCACCACATTTGTAGCATGGTTCAGGCGGTTGAGACATGAAGCGGCCTTTGGCCCCTGATGATTTAGGCAGGTTAGGAATGATGGCCTCAGTGACACTGTTTATAACGTTTTGAGCTAGCATTTGATAATCTTGGGTTTGAGATTTTTTTTTTTCCCTTCAGAAAACATCATCTCGCCTCATGTAAACTGTAAAAGGCTGTGTCTACGATCATGGCCTGGGGTGTTAAGGGTCCATGCTCCAAGCCCTTTAGCTTAAGTTTTATGTCAGGGTAACTTTGGTTAAAGAAATAAGTCATGAGAACATTTTTCCCATCTATTGTTTCAGGATCTAAGTTAGTATACTTAACAAAAGCCTCGGTAAGGTGTTGGAGGAAAGCAGAAGGATTCTCAGACTTATCTCGTATGATTTCCCGTAATTTATCATAATTGATAGCCTTTTTGGTGGAAGCTCTAAGTCCACAAAGAATTCAGGTAGTAAAAATGTCTCTACTTTTTCTCCCAGCATTATCATTATAATTCCAATTTGGCTTGGAGTTAGGGACCATGATGTCACCTATAGGATGCTCATTATTTGACATATGAAATTGATCTGCCACCTCTTTTGCCCTCTCCCATACTCATTTGTGCTCATCAGAGGTTAGGATATTGGCTAAAATAACAAAAACATCATGCCAGGTAAGTTGATAGGACATAGTAATAAATTGAAACTCTTGAATAAAATGCGAAGCATTAGAAGTAAAGGAACCTACTCTAACCTTAAGGTGTGTGAGTTCAGCCATGGTGAAAGGAACATAAACAGAGACTATGCCATTGACTCCAGCTACCTCGCAGAGCAGAGCAGGGCCAGGAAGTGAGAGGGAGGTAAAGGTCCCTCTAATTCTGGAGACCGATGTGAGTGGGAGTGGGTGAGGGGACCGGAGGGAAGTGAAGGGTGAGTAGTGGATGTAGAATTAGTTCACAATTTATCTACATTGTTACATGGTAGCACTGTAGGACCATTATATGGGGTAAAGACGTCTGGAAGTGTTTCTTGGAGCAGTCAGTGGTGGACGAAGAGACAACATGGAAGAACTCTGAGGGGAGGAGCTAGGAAACTCAGATTGGTTGACAGGGAGTTAGGAGAGACAGAGGGTGGAGGCAACTGTGTGGTTGAGGGAGGAGCTGAAAGTGGTGGAGCCAGAACAGGAATTACTCTGGTTTCAGAACCAGTGGCCTCTTGCCTGTGCAGCAGAGGTTCATCTGCCGGGTCAAATAGGTTTGATTCAGGGAGATAGAGAGTAGAAGAGTCCTTTGTTACAAGAATTTTGGAATCACCCGAATATAAATTAGGCTTGGTTCTAAGCTATGAGAAGCCCTGAACATAGGGAACCTTTGCTCCATTTGCCAAGGCACTCACAATAGTTATATAAGTGTCGAATTAAAGAAAAATCAAATGAACTGTAGTTCGGTCAGATACTTTGGTTGTCTAGTTTGTAAAGTGGCCAAACCTGGGTAGAGAGCTTAATTAATTTTTTTGGATTTAAGTCTAATCCTAATTCTACCAGGTTGTGTAATAAGCACCCCAAGGGGGAGTTATGGGATAGAATGGCCTGCACCCATGGTGTCTCAGGAATAAAGCATGAGCAGAATCAAGCAAGGACCAGGACAAAGGGCGAACGTCTCCACTGATTTGTTGCTGGCTTTGAAGATGAGAACACAGTCTAGGACAGTCATCACTGTACCCCAGATCATTGTCAGACCCTTGGGGCCGAGGAGAGCTTGAGCCCTGGCACCAGGAATTTTCATGTGAGGCTTGGAAGCCCTGGGCTAAGCCATGCAAGGTCAATGGGAATAAGAAACTCAAGCCTCAAGAAATGGGTGAATTGTCAGGAATGCAAGCAACCCAGCCCATGATTAGAGAAAACTCACTCCCATAGAGGTACTCACCAAGTGTGAATGAGGCCAGTGTTAAGTGCTGAGGCGATGTTAAGTGCTGGTTAGAGTGCCTTGGCGGATGGACACAAGTTGATGGAGTGGTGAGCAAAGGGAGTGTGAGAAGAGAATAGGGAGCCCCCAGGAGCTAAAATCCCACGGAAGGGGTGGAAGCTACCCTTGGGAGTGACCCCTAATTAGATCCCACTTCTGACACCAGATGAAAGGGCAGCACTCAACCAGCAGAGATCTCACAGACCAACAAGGCTTGTATGAAAGGTCTTCATTGGTGAGGGATGGATGCTGCAGAGCAGCACCAAGGAGGAGAGAAAAGAAGAGACAGAGAGGGAGGGAAGGAGAGAGAGAAAAAAGACAGAGCAAGAGTGAGAGAGAAAGAGATAGAGAGAGAGAGAAAAGAGACCAAAAGAAGAGCAGTATATTTATATAGGTTCAGTTAGGGGAAATCTTAGAATGGTGACGAGATGGCAGAATAGCCAATAAGGAGTTATTGCTCTGGTGGGAAGAGCCATTAGGGACAGGGTAAGTAATTTCAGGTAAGTCTGAAATTTTCAGTGAGTAGCTGTAACTTTAAGAGTGAGACAGCTAGTCTTGGTCTGTTGAAAGCAGGAAGGGGCTTTCTGGCGAAGGGGCTTTTCTGGGGCAATTACCTAACATGACCAGTAACCACAAGTGCCATGAATCTGTTTCTATACATAGCAGTGGTGAAACCCAGTTGTTTGCTTGCTGCTTCTGTGCCTGCATCATTAACCCTATAAAAACAATGAAACACTGTTTCCAGGGTGGTGCCTATGGCTCAAAGGGGTAGGGTGCCAGCCCCATATGCCGGAGGTGGAGGGTTCAAAGCCAGCCCCAGATAAAAGAAAAAAAAAAAAAAAAAAAAAAGCTCTGTTTCCAAACTGGTCAGGACAGCACTTCTGATTTAAAAAGGCAATCAAACAGCCAGTCTTAATAAAAACTTAATAAAAACCATTGGCATTTTATATTTAATTTGTCTGGTGATCCTTCTCACTTGTGCCATAACATTTGGAGATCCCAGTGAGATCCCTGGGTCTTACCCCAGGCCACGGCCACAGGCTGCAGCTGAATATGCAAGCCAGCCTCCACCCAGGGGACAGACACTGAGAGGCGTTCCTCAGCCCCAGGCGAGAGACTGCTCCTGCACCCCCGCCCCAACCATCCAAATTGTCTAAATTTGGATACCGGAGTGGAGTCATCAGGTCTGGGTACTCATTGGTGACTCTGTTTCTGGAAACACTTCAGAGGCTGAATGCAGCTATAAAATCTTGAGTAGCAGGCTCTGAGCACCAAGTTGTAAAAAGCTGAGGCTCCGGGCTTCTGGTTTCAGGTGTTCAGGTGTTCTGGTTTCTGTTCCTGAGTGCATGAGAGAGTAAGTTTGGATGTGATTCCATGGCCCCTGAGGCTACAGAGTCCCAGTGGGCTTTCACCCGTGGTTCTGGTTTATGTTTGTCTGTTTACGTTCCTTTCTGTCTGAATCTTCATGTTGGGTCCTTATCTGTTCTGTCAGTTTGCATATTTCCTGCTGGTGCCTCCTAGAGGACACTACCCACTCCCCTTTACTGTAATTTTAATCATTTTGATCCACTTCTCTGGATAACCGGCCTCTTTCATCAGGGAACTCTCCAGGAATTTCATCCTGTGGAAACTAGCCTTTCGCCTTCTTTCTCTTATGTCTCCCATGGCCTTTCACATCGCTTTCCAGGTCAGAATTGGACTTTTAACTATTGTCTTTACTATTGGACTGTGGAGTGTTGCTCCAGAATCTTAGTCTGCTTGACAGCTTCCTCATTTTTTATCTTGACACTGTGGTATAAATAACCCACTTGCATTTGGGACCCTCTCTTTTCTGGCAATTAAAGGGTTAATATAAAGTTTGTTAAAACTGTTTTTCCATCTTTTTGTCTGCTAAAAACTGTGCTTGCTATGCTATGAATAGCCTTGACATAAGGTAACGGCACTCAGCAGAAGACCCAAGGTCAATTACTCATTTGGAAATAAAAAAAAAAAAAAAAAAAAAAAAAAGAGTTCTCTTTACTTTTTGAAACAGCAGTCACTTTTCTGGCGCTTATTCTGCTGATCCTCAGGCAGCCTTCAGGAGGGGGGAAGGCTGTGGTCCCTCTGAGGGGAGGTGCCCCCTGGAAACATCCCAGGGCCCCTGGAGAACCCATAGCTCTCAGGAGACCAGTTGACGATCACTCCTAAATTCACCTGTGAGTCTGCCTCTAGAGGTAAGCCACTTTAACATCTATTTTTGGCTAGTGTCTGCAGACATTAGTGTAACTATTGATGCTACTTTTCTTGTGCTTATTTGTTCTAGATTGTTGTAAAGACATATAACGATTCATTGAATTCATTTGTTGTAATTTGTGAAGAGCCTTTAGGAACCTCTGAGGGAAGGCCAAAAAGACAGGAACTTTGGACAGGGACCCCAGGTTGCCAGCCTATTGGCCTGTCAGAAGCTCTCAGAGGCGTGTGTCAGTAGAACAACCTGACCAGTGGGGAGCCTCAGTCCTACTGGCCTGTCAGGGGCTCCCAGAAATATGTGTCAACACCCACCACTAGAAACACCATTGGAATGAAAGAGGGAGTCCAATTAACCCCCGGGTGTGAGCTCACCTACAGGCCTGTTAAAAAGTGTATTAGAGTGTGTGAATATAATACAACTAAAAAAAAAAAAAAAAAAAAAAAAAATAAGGGAGTGTTCATTTGCCTCCTATGACTAAGTAGCAATTCCAGTGAAAAATCAAGGCTACCCAGATTAAGAAATGAGTTGAAATGTATGCATGTGAGTGGTTGGAGACTGACTAAGATAAATAACAATAGATGGAATTTCACCCTCCCCATTACAAAATAGAACAATTCAGTGATAAAATAGGATTTTGTTGAACTGCAGGGCACACTGAGGGAGTGGAGAGTGCTAGAGCTATTTACAGAGAAAGCATGCCTTGGAAAGTGTTGCAGTTCGGGCAGTCTGGTAAACTCTGGATAGACCTTGAAAATCTGGGAGAGAGGGAGTGTAAATCTCATGCCAGGCAGGGCTATACTCATATCCGCAGCAGGTCTCCAAGGTAAACAGCTTCTGGCAGGGGAGAGGAGGCCCAGGTCAGAGGTCTCCTGCATAAGTCCTTTATCTGGGGGTAGATAATTAGCCCTGAAAGATATTTTAACCAAAATTTAATACATGAAAACATACTTTTACAAACTGGGTATTCTAACAAAAGAATGAAAGCAGCCCCTCACCTTGGGCAAGGTTATTAGGTCTTTGCAGTTTTTATCTGGGAAGGGAATTAAGGTGTGTACTCCCTACTCAGGGTGGAGCCATCCAAAATGTTGAGACTACTTTATTCATAACCTTGCTAAGACTTAAAGATATAGCCTGCAACATGTTTGTGTCTGGAGATAGGAGTTTAATGTCGGAGCTCACCTGAGCCTAAAATATAGGGGTTCCCTCCCTGTCCAGCCCTGACTGGGAAAATCCTATATCAATGTTATATTTCATAAAATTAAATGTAGTTTTTGTTATTTTTTCTATGTTTTTAAATAAACTTTGAAATCTTTGTGCCCAATTTCTAAAACCAAGTTAAATATTTGTTTCTTAAAATAACTTTGCAATAGTGAATTGTGCTGCGATAAACATTTGAGTGCAGGGTTTTTTTTGATAAAATGACTTATTCTCCTTTGAATAGTGGTGGGAATGCTGGATCAAATGGTAAGTGTACTTTTAGTTCTCTGTGCCATTTTTCTCAGAGATTGTACTAATGTGCAGTCTCACCAACAACATAGACACACTCCTTTCTCTCTGCATCTACACCCAGCACCTATTGTTTTGGGACTTTTTAATAAAAGCCATTCTACCTCAAAAAACTTAAAGTATACCTTCCAAATAATCCTACAATCCCATTACGAGTTATCTATCTACCCAGAAGAAAAAAATTATTTTATCCTAAGAACACGTGCACTAGATTGTTTATTGCAGCTCAATTCACAATTGCCAAGATGTAAAATCCACCCAGATGCCCATCAACCCATGAATGGACAAATAAACTGTGGTACATGTATACCATGGAGTACTATTGAGTCATAGAAATAGATGGAGACTTTACATATTTTGTATTAACCTGGATAAAGTTGAAGAACTTTCTCTTTAGCAGAGTATCACAAGAATGGAAAAGCAAATATCCAATATATTCAATACTAACATGAAGCCAGTAGATGAACTAATACACAGCCACATAAGAGAAAAACTCAATTTAATTCAAACTGGAGGAAGAGGAAAGAGGGTAGGGGAGGTGGGGTTGGTGTGCTGTCATCTAATGGGCACAAAGTAAGTTGTGATGGAGTGGCACAACTACAATAAGGACCTCACCTAACATATGCAAACATTGTAATCTAATGAATTGTACCCTCATATTAATCTGAAATTTCAAACACAAATAAATAATAAAAGTCATTATAATGGAGTAAGGTGATAGAACTTTGAAAAACCTGAAAAGTGATTTTTAACTTCAAAGTGTAACTACCATATTATTTTCAGAAAATGATCTAATTTTTTTTGTAAAATACATATCTTCTTATTAAAATATGAGGTTATGATTCTAATTTAGCACTGAAATCTCATTGTAGTGTCTCATTTTAACAATAGCTATACTCATAAGAATTTGGCTGCATTTTTCCTTACATTAATATTCCCCTTTTAATTTGTCCATACTGAATTCAAAAATACTGTAAGGTTCATCTTTGGAACAGAAAATTAACACCTCACATTAATTTTTCCTAGTTAAAAATTTTCTCACTGATATGTGAGTACTGTCAATTTAAAAGTTTTTTATTCTTTAACTCCATAACTTATTTTATCAGAGATTTAAAGTACGTAGTTTTAGACAAATATAAATTTAACAAAGTCACCCTTCTTACATTCCAAAAAATTCACACTACATTAAAGTCTTTGATCTTCTGGAGAAGTAATTTCGCAGTGTGTATAAAGTCTACATGGACATTTTTAAATTCTGTAAAATATTTGGAATATTCTTCATGCTCCTGCCTTCAAAATTTTGTCTACAGGTACCTATAATTGTACCTTTAACATCAACACATTTAAGAGTTTTCCATATCGTAAAGATTATTTTAAAGATGTACTATTTTGGAAGAGAATAAAGCACTCTTTGAATGATCATTTGATGGATCATTTTTATCCCTTGTCTGGCCTCCAATCTTATACAAATAGAGACTTTTGCAGACATTAGAAGATCAGGCATTTATTCTTCACTTTCTATCAATTTATAGACAAAACCTTTAATGTTATAAAATCTGATGGCTGCTTCTGTCCACCACCAAGAAACTGAACGTCCTCATACAGAAGCTGTCCCATGAATGACCTCTGCATCCATCCCACAGACAGAGTGCTGAGAAAGAACAAGGGGCACAGGTGTAGCTTGTTCCTTTTTTTGTTTTTTTTTAAGATTTTATGGGAAGAGGAGTTTGGAGTATTTACAACTTGGGGGAAAATGTTGATTTCATTTAAAAGAATAAAATAATTGAGAAGGTCTAGAACTTTATTTTAATAAATAAAACTATAAAATTTCTACTAATTTTGTTTTCCACTGATTTGTGGTTTATAGTTAGGTCATACAAAAAAAATTTTATTCCAGAGAACTGTATGCTTAGGTATTTGTGGGTCCCATGGGATCAGATTGGTAGAAGAGAGAAACTATGTCACGTTAGCATGTTCATACTATAAGTCCTTTTCAAATTATATTTTAAGGGCTATTTACAACCACACCGACAGAGGTCTGATTCTCAGGAATCATCTACATCTGCATTAAATAATTTCCCTCTTTTATTACCAAAGTTGTCAGGTGACTTTTATGAAGCACCCAAACTTAACACTGACTAAAGTAGTTTTGAATGTATCTTCCACAAAATAGTCATTGCTTTTTTTGTCAAAATAATCAAGAATATTTGTAATATTCATTTTGGAGAGCCATTATAAAAACATGGATAAAAGTTAACACCTTTCTAAAGGATGATTTAGGGGCATTTGATTAGATACCTGGTATATATGGTTATTATCAGAAAATAAATAATAGCTTATACATGTAAATAGCTATTATAATTATAAGAAAAATATTAACATCCTGATAGAAATAGGTAAGAAATAGGAAACAAGTTTATACAGAGATGAAAATAGCCAAAATTTATGGGGAAAAACCTAATTAATTCAAAATTAAATGTGGAGGCAGCAATCTTATCTGGAACATAGTGTAGATAGTCAATAAATATTTATTGAGGGAGTGAATAAAGTAATATTTTTCACTCATTTCAACTTGCAAAAGGTTTTAAAAATAATATGAATCTCCAGAATGAGTAGTATATCCAAGCAAAAGATAATGGCATCAAATAACTGCCAACTCAGACAATGGGTGCTCAGCACCTATAGTCTGTATTATATTCTAGCTTATAGTTTGGGGATGAAATAAAGAAGGGAGATACATCTTAAAAAAGAATATCACCACACTTAAACAACTCGCACTTTTACAAAGTAATTGATAATAGTGTTAATGGCAAACGAGTCTCGAGCTGATGAAACAAAAATTATTTTAAACTATATCATTTAAACTGGATTTATAATAAAAGAAATTTTATATTAAGATTTATAATTAGATGGACGTGTAGTCCACCTCTCCTGAGCCATCAGGAGAGAGGAAAGGGTGTCTGGACCTTCCCCGACTGTGGATTATTGGTGTGGACGGACAGCTGAAGACGCTCAGTGAAGTGGCAGACTGCTATATCTGAGGGGTAATTCGAAACCACAGACTCTGTTGTAGACATTCTTCCCTGCCTGGCCGTGCCGGCCAGCAGGCCCCTCCCTTACAGAGGGCAAAAGCTTGCGAATGCTGATAAAACCCAATTAACAAATATTTATTCCTGAACTGAGAGAGGCATCTGAAAGGAGAGCCACTCAAAACCATGGGGAACCGGGCAACCTGTTGGACAATTGAAGGGAAGGGAGCCCGCCCGGGAAACAGACATTTTGAACTATCTAAGGGCGGGTGCCCTCCCCAAGACCAGCAGGGATTGAGTAAGACCACAACATTCCTGCTGAAGAAGGCTGGAGGGGGTTGGTGATTCAGGCTGCGCTGCGAACTGGCTGGTCCCGCTCAAAAAGGGAAACTCTGAACCATAAAACTCAGAATAAGGTCCCCAAGTCCTACCACGGCATGAACCGGCTCCCACTGCGCCAGCCGCACAAACCGGATCCCGCCCAGCCACGCGCTCCCGCAGGGGCCTAGAACCCAGCAGCACTCCCCCACCCACAGCCGATTATAGTTGCCAGCTTGCAGGAAAACCTGGGAGCAGAGTGGAAAGATTCAAGAAGTGTGGACTCCTGCACTGAGTGGGAAGGTCAGTCGCAAGTGCTGTCTGGAGCAAAATAGCTGAGGTTACACTTTACTTGGGTGACAAACTTTTACAGAAACTCCAAAATGGCAATTGGCCATGGAAGGTGGTTACCATGGTAACAGTATAAACTGTGAATCATGTATAAGCCTGGGAACCGCACACAGCGCCACCCTGGTGTCCAGAAAGTATGTTGCCGTATGATTATATTCCTACGAAAGCTGAAGCTTACATCATACATATAGACGCATATTTCTACAAACAAGAACAATTTTTTTATAGATGGTGCCTTTCTTTTTATGTTTGTTTTTTCTTCTTTTTTTTTTTTTGTTTTTTTGGCTTTTGTTCTTTTGCTCTGTTTTTTCTTCACCATTTACTTGGATGAGCTTTTGTTAATTTTTTATTATTACTTTTTAAATAGATATATATTTTTTATTTCTCTTTTTTCTAATTTTAATTTCTCCTTTCTTCTCTCTTAACTTTTCTACAAACACCACTTTTTTATCTTTTTTTTATTATTTTACAACTATCAGTATTCTCCATTAATGTGAATGGCTTAAACTGTCCTCTAAAGAGGCATAGGTTAGCTGACTGGATACAAAAACTTAGACCAGATATTTGTTGCATACAAGAATCACATCTTAATTTAAAAGACAAACCCAGACTCAGGGTGAAAGGTTGGTCATCCATATTTCAAGCAAATGGTAATCATAAAAAAGCAGGTGTTGCAATTCTATTTGCAGATACAATAGGCTTTAAACCAACAAAAGTAAGGAAGGACAAGAATTGTCACTCCATATTTGTTAAGGGTAATACTCAATATGATGAGATTTCAATTATTAATATCTATGCATCCAACCAAAATGCACCTCAATTTATAAGAGAAACTTTAACAGACATGAACAACTTGATTTCCTCCAGCTCCATAATAGTCGGTGATTCAACACTCCTTTGGCAGTGTTGGATTAATCCTCCAACAAGAAGCTGAGCAAAGAAATTTTAGATTTAAACATACTCATCCAACATATGGATCTAGCAGACATCTGCAGAACATTTCATCCCAACAAAACTGAATACACATACTTCTCATCAGCCCACAGAACTTACTCCAAAATTGATCACATCTTAGGCCACAAGTCTAACCTCAGTAAATTTAAAGGAATAGAAATTATTCCTTGCATCTTCTCGGACCACCATGGAATAAGACTCAAGCTGAGTAACAACAGGAATCTGCATACTCATATAAAAACATGGAAGTTAAATAACCTTATGCGGAATGATAGCTGGGTCAGAGATGAGATTAAGAAAGAAATTGCCAATTTTTTGGAACAAAAGGACAATGAAGACATGACCTATCAGAACCTCTGGGATACTACAAAGGCAGTTCTAAGAGGGAAATTTATAGCACTGCAAGCCTTCCTCAAGAGAACAGAAAAAGAGGAATTTAATAACTTAATGGAACATCTTAAGCAACTTGAAAAGGAAGAACATTCCAACCCCAAACCCAGTAGAAGAAAAGAAATAACAAAAATTAGAGCAGAATTAAATAAAATTGAAAACAAAAGAATAATACAACAGGTCAATAAATCAAAAGGCTGTATTTTTGAAAAGGTCAATAAAATAGATAATCCGTTGGCCACCCTAATCAGGAAAAAAAGAGTGAAATCTCTAATGTCATCAATCAGAAATGACAAAGACAAAATAACAACAGACTCCTCAGAATTCCAAAAAATCCTTAATGAATATTACAAGAAACTCTATTCTCAGAAATATGAAAATCTGAAGGAAATTGACGGATACTTGGAAGCACA
>CAUYPK010014677.1:0-19318 GCA_963574355.1 Loris lydekkerianus
AGTATGTTTGGGTCTTTAGTAAAACTTGGTAAGTTTATAATTTTAAATTATAATAATCTTGTATTATAAATTATAATACAAGGGGACAATCTTCTTCCCCTTCAGGAATCCCTATTATTCATATGTTTGAATGCTTCATGGACCCTCATAGTTCTCTACATGCCTGCTCTGTTTTCTCTCTCTTCTTTTCTGCCCATTCAACTACCTGGGTTAACTCAAAAACTTTATCCTCTAGCTCTGAGGTTATTTCTTCTCCATGGTGTAACTATTTTTTGTATTTTCCACTGTATCTTTACATCCCCCTGATTGTCTCCTTCATTTCCTTAAGCTTTGCAATATCCTTTCTATATTCTACATATCTCCCATATGACTTTTGATTTTGTCTTTACATTTTCTCATCCATTCCTTTGATTGTCTTTATCACCCATATTTTAAATGCCCTTTCTGTCAAGTCCATTAATTCTTTATAGGTAGAGTCTTCTGCAGCAGCTGCTTCATGGTCCCTTGGTGAAGTTGCTCTGTTTTGTTTTTCCTGTTACCTGTATTTTTCTGTTGGTTCCTCTTCATGTGTTCTTTCTTCTTTTTCCTTCTCACTTCCTCCTTTGCTTCAAATTACCTTGTCTTAGAAGTGACCTCAAGTGTCCCTTGAAGTGGCCTAAGCCTGAGCAAAGCCAAACTTCCTTGTTGCCAAAAACAAGAGTCCTTCCTCTTCATGACAATATGCTGCAAAATGTTGCCAGAACAGCAGGTGATGCTGTGTTTTGGGTTTTTTGTTTATTTGTTTGTTTGTTTGTTTTTTAGGAGACAAAGAACTCAGCCAGCAACGTCTATGATCCTTATTTCTAACTGAGTCGCCTTTGGTAATCACCTGATTGTTTCCTCCACATTCAGTCCCTGCCAGGTTGGAACCTTAAAGGTCATAAGAATTCTTCAGGGGCAGATCTCACAGTGCTCCCTGACTCTAGTTCCCGTAGGGTGCATCCCAAGAGTTCTGATCCCGGCAGGTGGAATTAAGATGGTTATGCTTTAGGCCCCTGCTAAGACCTTCTCATGACCTTCACACAATGGCAGTCCCCTGGTGGCCGAGATCTCAGTATGGCTGCTTTGCTGGCCACCAAAACTATGACAAAGCCACTCCAACCAGCATTCAAATCTGGTTGCTGTATACTATTCAAGTCTGCCCGCTCTTCCAGCTTTCCATTTAATGGGCAGCTTCCCCCAACAACTTAAAATTCCAGACAGGCTTCCTCCCCTCCTGGACCTCTGTGGATGGCCAAGCAGGTGGCAATCACTTTCCTAGTTCATCAGATTTCCACTGCTCTAGGGATCAAACACTGTATCCAGCTCACTACCTCCTTGCTGTGCTCCTTGAGCTACGACTCTGGATGAGGTCCCATGCCAGGTATGGCTGGGTTCTCTCTTTTTCCCCAGTCCTTCGAAGGGAGCTCAGCCAAACGATCGCTCTGGTTTGCCATCTTTCTCTGCCCCCAAATCTCCAACTCTTATCTTTCATCTTTTTAATAACAGCCAATCTAATAAGTGTGAAGTGCTATCTCATTGTGCTTTCAATCTGCATTTTTCTGATGAGTGATATTGAGAATTTTTTCATGTATATGTTGGCAATTTGTATATCTTCTTTGGCAAAATGTCTATTCAGATTCTTTGGTCAGACTTCATATTGAGGGGCTTAAGTTCCTTGTATAATTTGGACATCAGCTGTGTTCTGATGTGTGATTTACAAATGTGTTCTCCCAATCCAGGGGCATCTCTTCACTCTACTAATTGTTTCCTTTGCTGTGCAGTACTTTATTTTGTTTGGTGGAATCCTGTTTTTCCATTCTAGATTTTGTTGCCTGTGCTTTTGGCTTCCTATTGAGGAAATCACTGCCCAGACCAAGCTCATGCTTTTTGAAAAGGAAAAGTATATTCTGAGGAGATGGCAGATATTTTATTTAACCATGAATTAACAGCATTTAAGGATTCTTCTCCATATTTTTCCTCTCAGGAAATGTGAGTTTTAAGGCCCATGATTCTTTAGGCATGAATATAATCTAGAAGAAGCTATGACAAGTGCATGGGCTTCAAGGAAGCAATGACCCAGATAGCTGAACTCCTAAGAACTCAACAGAACTGACGATGTTCAGGAACACTGACTCCTTCTGAGGCTAAATCAAGGAGAAAATATTGTTTTCTCATGATGCTGATGCAGCCTGATCACTGTGAGATTCTTGGCAAAGAGGATGTTAAACAGAGATAAACAGCAGGAGTTCACTATTAATAATCCAAAGGAAAAAAATGTTCCTTGGCATTGACTAAGCCAGCCAAGGAGAGGACAGAGGGAAATAACTAGATAATCCAATTCAGTATTGCAAAAATGATAACTTGCAACTGACAATATTTGCTCTGATTCTGTTTTTCCACTCTGTCCCTGCCTCTGCGTCTCTTCTACCCTCAAAGACTTGTCACGCTGCCCCTCTCTGTGAAGCCTCAAGTGATTCTTTCACTTTATTTCATTAGGAAAACTACATTTGTTTCTTCTATTTTTCATAGCAAGTAAAACATTTGCCAGAAAAAAAAAATTTTTTCAAGCAGGAAATCAAGAAAACTTCATGAAAAGTTAACTTTAAAAAGATTCAACAGGCCAGGTGCAGTGGCTCATGCCTCTAATACTGGCACCCTGGGAGACCAAGGAGGGCAGACTGCTTGAGCTCAGGAGTTTGAGACCAGCCTGAGAAAGAGCAAGACCCTGTCTCTACTGAAAATAGAAAAACTAGCCAGATGTTGTGGCAAGTGCCTGTAGTCCCAGCTACTCAGGAGGCTGAGGCAAGATGATCGCTTGAGTCCAAGAATTTGAGGTTGCTGTGAGCTAAGATGATGCCATTGCACTCTACCCAGGGAGACTCTGTCTCAAAAACAAAAACAAACAAACAAAAGACTTAATAAAGGTGACAATTTCCATACTGACAATAGGGACTGCTGGGTGGACACCCTCTGGATTTTCCTGACTACTTTCTGATTAGCCACTTAGATTACAGGGGCCTTTCCTACTGTTACTAGAATTTCTTTCTTCAATAGGTCCTTAGTCTTAGGGATTAGAAGAAAGAACCCACAAATCAGTGGTAAGTTAGGATTTATTATACAGAAAAGAATACAAAAAAAACACCAGAGCTCCTGGCAGAGGGAAAGACCCCAGTTTGAAAATCTCAGCCTTGGTCCTTTGTCTAAGTGACATGGGTCCTTTGTAGTTACATTTGGCTGGGACTTGGTAACAAATGAATGGATACAGTCCCTTCTGTTTGGACAAGGTGAATGAGCTCAGTAATGAATGGATACAGTCCCTTCATGAAATTGTCTAGGCCTAGGAAACTTACATGAAATTGCCCAGGCCTAGGAAATGGGGAAACCCTGTTTATCCCTGAATGGGGGAACCCTGTAACATGGTCATTCTCAGCTTCACACCCGCTGGTACTATACTTTGAAATAAGGAGAAAGTAGAGGTGGCTTAGGCAGTAGCGCAGGCTGTGCCATGGTCTCCCTCAACTTCCTAGGGACCTTCAAGCTTGCCCCTCTCTGCTGCACTTGGCTTTCTAGGCCTCGCCTCCCCCTCCCGCTGCACCAACACCCCCCAGGTGGCCACACAGAAGACATAGCCGGTCCTGCTGGGTGGCTGATGGGGCCTCAGTTGGGGCCCCACCTGTCTTGTAACACTTTTACCACAGTATTCAAAAAAGAGCTCACCAGAGTCATTTGCAATGAGATTCAAAAGCCAACCACCTACTAGCAATAGTGCAGGAGGTCAGAGGAAATTCCCTACCTTATTTCCTTCCTGACTCTCCAGGGAAGGAGGCTTCCTGGGCACAGGGTGTTGGTAGCACTTTACCACAAGACCAGTTGAATTTTTGGCCTTCTGATTAGACATCACCTTCAATATACAGCTATGTTCTCACCCTGGAGGCTGGAGAGAGGGGAAGATCCCATGGAACAGTTTCTTTGCTATCCTCAGGGGGATCCCAAATGTGACCTTCCTTTCCAGCATTGAAAAGCAGAAGACACCAAACACCTTGCTGCTTTGGGGTACATTCTTTCCTGCCTCCTCTCTGTCAGGAGCTTCATCTCCTGTGCTTATTAAAACTGCAACCTCGGCCCGTAGCAGAGTGGTTATGGTGCCAGCCACATACACTGAGGCTGGTGGGTTTGAAACTGGCTTGGCCAGCTAAACAACAATACCTGAGTGTGTTGGGCAGGCTGGGTGTGAAGGACAGAGAGGGGCAGTGTGTCAGGTCTTGGAGGGGAGGAGAGAGGCAGAGGAGGCAGGGACAGCATGGAAAAACAGAACCAAAGCAAACGTCAGCTGCTGAATTGAATTTTCTAGTTATTTCCCTCTTTGTCCTCTCTTTGGCTGGATTAGTCAATATGTTGTCAAGGCATATTTTTTTCCTTTGGATTATTGTGAAATCCTGCTGTTTGTCACAACTTATTATTATCCCCTTAGGAGAATATTGCATCACCCCTCTCATTGTTTCAGCACTCCTGGAGAACTTTTCCTTGACTTAACTCAGAGAAAGCCAAGAGGCCAAGTCAGAGCCCTCCAAGTGTTTCTGGTTTCACTGTGTCCTCAGAAGTCCAGCTAGGCTTTAGTGGGCCACCCCTGCTTAGAGACAAAATCTGGGATTTTTCACTGCTTCCTCTCAATTATCACCAGGACTGAAAAATCACAAGACAAAAAGACCTGTATTTCCTAAGAAAAAGAAATAAGAAAATGATTCTTTAAAGGAGTTAATTTTTCAATTTTGCCTGAGTATAGTGGTTCATGTCTATCATCCCAGCACTCTGGGAGGCCAAGACAAGTGTTTTCCTTAAGCTCACGAGTTCAAGGCCAGCGTGAACAGGAGTGAGACCCTGTCTCTAAAAAAATAACCGGGTTTTGTCCCGGGTGCCTGTAGTCTCAGCTACTCTGGAGGCTGGGGCAAGAGGTTTGCTTGAGCCCAAGACTTTGATGTTGCTCTGAGCTATGACACCATGGCACTCTACCAGGGATGACAAAGTGAGGCTCTGTCTCAAGTAAAAAAAAAAAAGGAGTTAATTTTTCAATTTTATATATAAAAATAGCCCCATCCTCTCCCTAGAATATAGACTTTTACTTTTCATTCAAGAAGCACAAGCTTGAGTAGACATGTTTATCACATGTGAGAACCAATTCTGATAATTAAGTATAAAATCGAGTGATTTGCTTCATAATTTCAAATAGAAGACATGTTCATGCAAGATATGCCTATTGTGGGAGGAAGGAATTCTGCTTTCAGACTGTCTTAGAACTCAAGTCTGCAACATCACTTGCTGGGAATTTCCACCCTGCTGACAATAGTCTCTTTTGGAAGAGTAGGAAGCCTCTGACCAGGAATAAAGGGGGACCCAGTTGGGATCTCTTTACTCCCCCCTGCCCTGCCCTTGTCCCAGGATATAGAAGTCTGGGTTTTCTACATGGAGCCTGGCCTGAGAGAGGCTGGGTGCGGGAGCTGCAGGGGGACCTGAAAGAACAGACCCCTGGAAACCCCATACCCAGATGTGGAATCTCAGGGACTGAGGGCACTAACCCCTACTGCCTCACTGTGTCATCCCCAGAAGAGATCCCAAACTTACTTTCACCTACTCTCTAATCCGAGTAGCCCATGATTAAGACTTTTCTTTCCACTTTAGAAATGAGGGAGGGGTGAAAAATTAACTCCTTTAAAGAATCCCACAGTATTGTGGGAGGCGAGTCATGGTGCAGAGGGAGGAGCACTGTGGAATCCAGAGAGGGTCCCATGCAAGGACCTACAGGTCCTTGCTCTAGGCTGGAGCCAAAATCCACTTCTAGTTGTCTGTCCATTGTCCTCTTTGTTCAGCTGGCAGTGCTGAGACTTCTCCTGAGTAGTGGATTCCAGTCCTCTGTAGGGAGACACTTATTGACTCCAGAGTTTGTCTCTAGACTGGGAACGCTTCTCAGGGCAGCTTACAAGAGTCCCCAATCTGATTATGTAAATTTCACATACATGTAACTTTTATGAGACAAAAAAAAAATGAGTGGTTCAGGAGAGATTGGAGCTGCAGTGGTCTCTCTCTCCTTTCCCCTTCATTTCTTTCTTTCAATAAAAAAAAATTGCCTATTGTGAATTCTATTCTAGAATTGTTTAGTCATTTACCCTTAGAACTGTACATGATGACATCTTAGTATAAAAATTCAAATAAAGTTTAGAACTCCTGCCAGTCCAAACCACAAAATATCTCTCCCCAAATAGTTTATAAAATGGACAAAAACAATAAAGAAGACAGCCAAAAATCAGCTGGCAACAATGAGCTGCAGAGAAACAAGCAAAGGGTGTGTTCCTTTGCTGAGAATATCTAAAAATAGTGGCCAAGAAAAGAAACAGAAAATTCTGGCCTTATTATAGGACTCTTGTCTCTATCCCTGCCTCAGAAGAAGTACTAGAAAAAAAAAAATAAGAGTGAATCAACAAAAGTCTGCTGAATTTTTATGAAAATATGAATTTAAAGACAAGCAGCTAAAAAGGTGAGTAGGCGGCTCTGAGAAATAATCAGGGAAACAAGGATGAATAAGAGCTCCCCAGTTTCCCCTGAAGAGCTGCATTTACCAGCTACTGAGGGGAAAGGATGTCTGGGTGAGGCCTGGCATTCTTATTTTTGATGAAGCTCTGTCATCAGAGCTTCATGCAGAAGCTATTGGTTTGCAAACCTTACTTTAATCTAGAATCATTTTTCCCCCTACCATAAAGAGATGAATCTGGCATGTACTGACTCAGAATCTGCATTAAAACAAGATGACTCGGGGTGACTCACATATACCTTTGAGAAGAGCTGGCTAGTGGCTACCTTCCCTGGGTCCATGCTATTAACCTGGGTATATACCTCAGGGATCCTGGCAGGAAACCTGTTACACTAAACTAAACGTGGCCTGAGGATGCCTTGAGTCCCTGTGTAACAAACTGCCACCTAACTTAGTAGGGAAATAGATCAACAGCTTGGCTTAGGAGTCTATTATCTATAACAAATAGCTGAGCCAAGGCCAATTGCAGCAGCCAGGCTTTGACCAGTCAAAGGCTGTCAAATGAGGCCAGAGTGCAGTGGCTCATGCCTGTTATCCCAGCACTCTAGGAGGCTGAGGTAGGTGGATTGCCTGAGCTCATGAGTTCAAGACCAGCCTGTGCAAGAGTAAGACCCAGTCTCTAAAAAAAACAGCTGGGTGTTGTGGTGGGTGCCTGTAGTCCCAGCTACTCAGGAGGCTGAGACGAGACGACCACTTGAGCCCAAGAGTTTGAGGTTGCTGTGAGCTATGATGTCACAGCACTCTACCAAGGGTGACAATGTGAGAATCTGTCTAAAAAAAAAAAAAAAAAAAAAAAAGGCTGTTAACTGACCAACTGTATCCAAACAAGTTAAACACCACACTGCAGCCACAAGCTATTTCTTTCTTTCTTTCTTTCTTTCTTTCTTTATTTATTTATTTATTCATTTATTTATTTTGAGACAGAGTCTCATTATGTCACCCTCAGTAGAGTGCTGTGACATCACAGCTCACAGCAACCTCAAACTCCTGGGCTCAAGCAATCCTCCTGCTTCAGCCTCCTGAATAGCTGGGACTACTGGCACCCGCCACAATGCCACAGTTGTCATTGTTGTTTAGCAGGCCCAGGCTGGGTTCAATCCTGCCACCCTTAGTGCATGTGGCTGGTGCCATAACCACTATGCTGCGGATGCCAAACCAGCCACAAGCTATTTCTGAGTGCTACTTGGTTTTTCTTTCTACAGCTACTGCCTGCCCACCTTGCTGGTTTTGAGTGCTGCCTGGTTTATGAAACACTCTTTGCTCCAATGAACTTAGTTTCTGTAAAAGTTTTAACATCATAAATCCTGGCTGCTGCTGTGCCCCTGTGGAGCTGGCCACAGGGCCTCAGCTGGCGGTTATAGCAGCCTTCTCCTGCCACTCCCTCTGAGATCTGCCCACGTTGGTTGGATGGGAGTCTTTACCAGGTGGGGCTGCCTAAATGTTCATTCCTGTGGGATCTGAGTCTATGGAGACAGCTCCCATTCCACCCATGTCTGCCCACTCAGAGCATTTTCCTTCATCGTTATCTTGCACTCTTACCCCTGAGTGGGGAGGGAGGGAAAGCCCATCCACTCTGGGTGAGGCCAGCATATCTTGCTGCTTCATTTGCAAGCCAGGCCTACACTTTTTGTCCTTCATTAGCTGGTCATGCTCCCCAGGAGGCCGTTGCTGTGAGTGGAGGGAAGGGCAGTGAAGCAGAGAATAAAGATCTCATGCAAGTCTGAGCCAACTGCTTCTACAGCTTAGTGAAATCCTACAGACCCATTAGGGCCCAGTCTTACATTTATGAGTTCCATTTTATGATGGAATTCTGCCATGGAGACTTAGTAGATCAGATGACTCCTAGAAGGCAGTAGGAGCTCAGGTCACACAGATGCCTCCTGGTCAGATATTCAGTCTCAGCCGGGCCCTGTGAAAAGCCTCATATTAACTTCACTTAGAAAGTACGTGTTGGCAGAAGATCTTCCATTATCATTAGGTCTGCTGGATCATCGCGTGCAAATGGCATGCCACAAAATGGCCTACAACCGAAAAACTTTCCTTCTCTGGCCTTCTTACAGGTGCCCAGAAAATGAATTAGATCTGGCAGCCTTAGTGGTTATCAGAAAATGGGTTAGGATGTCCAAAATCCAAAGAAACCAACCAGCCATGCAGCTTTCTTTGCAGTGGTTGTCTTTCTTTTAGAGATGCTATTTCAACATGCCGCAGTATACCAGACTGATAGGACAGGCACCAGAACCTGTGAGGGTTAGGTTTGTCACCTTCTCTCCGGCAGGCCTGTATTGAAGACACATTTGCTACACTTGCTCACCAAATCCTGTTAGCATAATGGCATCCTTGTGGAATACCAAAATATGCAAGAATCTCCCTGAAAACATAAGGACAAAGAGCATTTGAATTGATATAGTCCAGAAACAAGGTGGTAAAGTACCCTCTTGTCCTGCCACTGAAGTCAAATTTCTCATTTTCTTCTCTCCTGGAAATGAGGTTGAGGAGAGAGGAAGCAGGAAGAAGCTGCAAACCAGGTGCCAGGGGCTGTGTTCTCTTGCTCCAGTGAAGATGCCACAGCCCAGAAAAGCAGGTGAAATCACAACCTGATTGTGTTTGTGAACACCACTGGCATTCTCCATGCCTGCCTGGCTTTTGCACCAGCCAGAGAGGTAGGTTGAGGGACGCTGTGATAGGAACCACTACCTTTGCATCTGTTAGGTTACTGATGGTGGGACTAATCCCCGAAACTCCCCCAGGAAGGTGGGATAGCCATTTTGATGGGGGTGAGGAGTACAACTCCAGGGCTTCTCCTTGGCCCTTCCTGCTACAATAACTCTCCCTTTTTGCATCAGGTAACTTGTGTGAGAGTTCTGCCAGTTTTCAATATCTATGACTATTATGTATTGTCCAGGTAGAAGAAATACCCAAAGGACAAGTGGTTGTCTGGGTCCTGAGGCCCCCACTCTCCCATTGGGCCAATGTGGCATTTTCGTTTTCTGTCAGCACATAGTCAGAATCTAATAACCTTGGATATTTCCATTTCCCCATAGCACAGTCACCCTGGTAAATGTCTGTAGGTCCCTTGCAGGAAGAAGAGTCACAGAATGTGCCTGTAGCCACAGAACAGGATTTTCTTCAAAGAGTGGCAAGATTCTGAACTAGCTTGTATTTAGGAACCAATAAGGGGTCATGAATCTCCACTATGGCAATTAGAGGTAGCTTCATGCTCAGCACATCTAGAATTTTCCCGCCTACATCTGTCAAGCAGCCTTTCAGTAGACCACTCACCTATGTAATTTCTAGGACTGCGACAATCATCTGACAGGTCTCTGATGGTCAAAGCACTCTGATTACCACTATGGCTCTTTGGCTCATTGGAATAATTATTCCTGCCTTGTTTCTCCTGTTTAACAAGCATCACCACCTGGCCTCTACCACTGCTTGGATTCTATAACTACCACTGAGACAAGGAAAGCCAGTTTCAACACCACATACCCTACTATCATTTCTGGCCTATGTAGAATAGCCACCAAAGAGTTTCACAAGGATGCTGGTGCCCAGGGCTAATGAGACATCCAAGTACAATATTTAAGGATGTGCTCATTCTTAGCTTCATACACATGCAGGGTAAGAGACTGAGGGTGAGTGCCTTCTTACACATTATGCCCTTCCCTGGATGTCTGCTTGCCTGCCTCTCACTCCAGCCTTGCTAGGGTCCTCCTCACTAAAGCATATTTGTTTTTTATGGAGACAGAGTTTCACTCTGTCAGCCTGGGTAGAGTGCCATTGTGTCATAGCTCACAGCAACCTCAAAATTTAGGGCTCAAGTGATCCTCTTGCCTCAGCCATTTTCTTCATGGAATTATCCCCATAAACTTGGGCTAATGTGTCCCTGATTTCACTTCCACTCTTGCCAAGTTTAACATGAAATTTAATATTTGTTCATTGCTCTAATTCAAGCTCAAACATTCTTGTGATGGCACACAAAAGCCCACAACAATAATGATGAACACCATTCAGCAAGACAATGCCATACATCCACACAAACCCAGCTGTGAGATACTGATGTACCAAGGTTATGAACTCTTATGGAGTTCAGAGTTGTTTATACAGTGCTGCCAACATAAGCACACGGTGGCAAGATTGAAAACTTCATTGTCAGATCTTGTAGTTGCCATAGAAACATAAATGACCTTTAGAAACTAGATTCCTGGCTTAGCACTTGTAGCTCAGCAGCTAGGGCACCAGCTGCATACACTGGAGCTGGCAGGTATGAATCCAGCCCGGGCCTGCCAAACAACAATAAGAACTAGGGCTAAAAAATAGCTTGGTGTTGTGGTGGGTGCTTATAGTCCCACTTGGGAGGCAGAGGCAAGAGAATCGCTTAAGCCCAAGAGTTTGAAGTTGCTGTGAGCTGTGACACCACGGCATTCTATCCAGGGTGACATAGTGAGACTCTGTCTCAAAAAAAAAGAAAGAAAGAAAGAAAGAAAGAAAGAAAGAAAGAAAGAAAGAAAGAAAGAAAGAAAGAAAGAAAGAAAGAAAGAAACTAGATTCCTACATTTGGCAGGCCCTCTTCCTTCACTTCATCCTGTGCCACTCCTGATGACAGTTAGTGTACTCTGATGCCAGTGTGTGTGTGTGTGTGTGTGTGTGTGTGTGTGTGTGTGTGTGTTTGTAAACTATTAACCAATAGCCTGAAAGGATACCACCAAAATCATGATAGTTATTGCCCCTGGGGGAAGGGGAGAGAGATTAAATGTGAAAGCGAAGAAAGAATTCAAATTCAGCTGCAGCATTTTCTTTTATTTTTTTTTAAAAAGCTTATAGCAAATATTTTAAAATGTAACATTTATAAAACCCATATGGCAAAGATTTACTACTTTTATATTTTCTGTATTTTTCAAATCTTACCCTCCCCAGTCACCACATGTCATTACACATTATGATCATGAGGGGTTTATCCCAGAATACAGGTTGGTAGAAAACTAAGAAAGTAATTCATAAAACCATTACATCAACGAATTAAAAAAAAAAAAATGGCAACATCACATCAAAATTATTTCATAGTACAGAGACCAAGAGTCATAAAAAGCAAAAGCTATCTTTTTTGTCACTCTGGTAACCAATTCACCTTTCCCCAGAATCAAACACAGTTACCAGTTTTTTACATATATTGTACTTCCAAAGATACATAATGCACATACCTCTATCAGTTGTATAATCATGAGATAGACATTTTTTTTTTTTTTGGCATATTGCTTTGTTCACAGCATTATACTTCTTAAATATGGCCCATATCAATACATACATATAGAGATTTCTCTTTTTTTGGCTTCATAGTATTACAGTGTGTTTATAATCCCATACCATTAAACCCTTCTGGGCAGACATTTACTATTAGAAATAAAGAGAAATTTAATTACCTAGACTGAAGAATTTCACACATGCTTGAGTATATATGCCAACAGTGCCAATGGTGAGAAATCCTTAGGTTATTGGTATTTTAGTTCTAGCTTTGGTTTGGCCAAGTAGAGGCAAATGGATTTGGCCTCAGCCTCAGGCCCACACTTTCTGTCTAGGGTATTCAGTCTTGGCTTTGTGACAATAGTGGCCTTGGCATGTGGTGTTGCCAGGCTTAGTATATTACTGTGATTCATCCCATTCTTTTCTACTTGAACTAATGCCACATAGGTTTTAGCCAGTGGAGAGGGGCTTTTCTTGCTTTTGAGCATGGCTATGTATATACAGTAGTAATGTTTCAAAATATCCTTTCCATTACATCTTATGAGTTTTGTTTTAGGAGAGAATTTATGTGTGTGATCTTTAAGGTCTTTATAGAAAGGTCCAAAGTCAATGAAATTAATTTTAGCAATATTGAAAGATAAAATCTTTTTTTTTGCAGTTTTTGGCAGGGCTGGGTTTGAACCTGCCACCTCCGGCATATGGGGCTGGCGCCCTACTCCTTTGAGCCACAGGCACCACCAAAAGATAAAAGCTTAATAATATTCCTGAAAGCTTTTCAAAAAATATATTGGAGCAAATAGGAACTGCTGCATAGAACTAATAATATTCAATGGAATGATATGATACATACTATTTAAAAATTATTTTTACATTAATTTTGCTTGAATTTTTAACTAAAGAAAAAGCAATGAATAAAGCTGAAGGAAGAGCTGAACTACTGAACGTATTTCTTTTATCCAAGAACTCTGAGTTATTGAAAGATTAAACCAATGTTAAAATAACTAAATTGCATAAAGCAAGAATTTGGAAAGCTGTTTTGAAGTATGTATTGGCCTAGATGGACTTCTTACCATGAAAGAGGACATTACATTCAAACGTCCTCACTCCTTAACTTTTCTTAATTAATTGAATGGCCATATGTTGTTTTGAGCTACCCAACATCCTTTCATCCTACTTTAGTAACTGATATTCTTTTGGGAAATTAACCTTTCCCACTTTACATTGAGCTTTGTGGAGATTTTCAATCAAGGGACCTGCCCTGTGCTAGCTGAGAGTCGAGTGCAGTGTTCAAATTAAGCAAATACAACCCCTTTGTTGTAATTTGACCTTCATAAACCAAGTAAAGAAAATGACAACGGCAAATTCACACCCAGAACCTAGATCCTTGTACCTTCCCCAGCATCTATCCTCTGTAAGGCCCGTTTGGTCAACTTGTCCTTTGATGCTCTGAGTAGACCTCCCTCATAATGCCAATAAATTCTTTTTTTGTCCATTTGTTTAAATGATCCAAAGCTTGCTTTTATGGATTCAAATCCAAAAAATCTATCTGACATAAGAATATTTTTACTTTGCAATTGTTTATAACATCCTTTTCTATAATCATAATTCCTATGTATCTTAATTATGTGTAAGTGTATGGATTTAGAGTTTAACATTAATCCAGTTACCATTATCCTTTATTCTCACATTATTGTTTACTTAGCTAGATTTCCTTACTAATTTTTCTTTGAGATTCACAGGTTCTGTATTTCTATAATTCTTTCATGTTCAAAAATACCCAAGAGTTTCCTTTTTCCTAGAAAAATATTTTGACTGGGTATAATATTTTTAGGTCAAATTTCCTTTCCTTAAGAACTATATACATGTTGCCTCATTGTCTTTTTAGATGCTTCTGCTCATAATAGAGTAACAGGGACTATATTTACCCTCCCTTCTGAAACAATGACAAAATCAAAAGAAATATTATACCCAGATTGGGCGTGGGATGTGGGAAACTAGTGAGGTGTTCTCTATGACTGCCTCAGTTTACTGCCTCTGGGCAGTTTCTAGGCTGCAGTTCAGAGAGAAAACTCAAGTACAGTGAGGCAGCTTTCCAACTCTTTTTAAATTGAATTTATGGACTTATCAGATTCTTCTCCATCGTGAGATGTCTGTGGGGAGTTTTCTTTGGTCCCTTGAGTTTTATTTCCTTTTAGGATGAGTTCTTCATCTGCATCTTACCATGTTTCTCTTCTACATCCCCCCAACCCCCAGTCTTTTTTCCTAGTGTTCATACTTCTCTTTCTTAATAAGGGCAGCTTGGCAGAGTCCTTCTATTTACCTTAAGATGGCATGAAAGAACTCTCTTTAACAACTTTCTACTGTCAAGTAGACTTATTTGACTTCTTCTCCAATACATAGTTGGAGGCCTGGGCAGTATCTTCCATCTACTTTCCTGAAGCCTGATCTGATTGGGTATTGTATGGAGCAGTCACTGTTAACCTGGCTTGTACCTTTAACTGTTGCCTATGACGTTCTATTAAATCCAATGAAATTAATGATGGAGGCAAAGCACATAGGAATAAGATAGAGTCCCCTTCATTTAATTCATGGGAAATCCTGGAAATACTTCCTATTTCTGCACAGTCCTTTGGGACTATCAGGGTTTCTCTGCTTGAGGATCTTACTGATGTTTCCCTGAGCTGCCCATTCAGTGTCTCAGCTGCCACCTTTTAAATCAATTGCATTAACAAGAATTCTGCTTTGCTTTACTTAAATGTACCCTCCTTACTCATTACCACTTTGTGTAGATGAGATAGTAACTGTGCCTTTATATAAGTCTTTTCTACACTGTTTTAAAATTTTTATGCACATTTTTTGGATGTTCATGGTAAAGTTGAGTTCGATTCTTTGATTCTCTGTTGTTGGTGAACTTTTGGTTAGATTTTTACTAATTTTGCTCATTCTTTTATGTATTGTTAAGGGAGAATTTATGACCTGGGATTATTCAAATATTTATTCAGAATTACCAATTTTAATATTGTTTTATTTTTAATGTTTCTCTCTAAATAATTTTAGAGTGATTTGCAGTATATCCCAAGTTAGCTGTAACTCTTTTCACAAGACTAATTTAATGCTTTCCTGTGAACATGTCTTAAAATTTTTTAAGTAGAGTTCTTAATATTGTTAGCTACCAGAAATAGACCTATTCTAAGATGAACACAGTGGTTCACACCTGTGATCCTAGCACTTTGAAAGGCCATGAGAGTAGGATCGCTTGAGCCCAGAAATTCAAGATCAGCCTGGGTAACAAAGCAAAACTCTATCTCTACAAAAAATTAAAATATAAACTGGGCATCAGGTCACATGCCTGTAGTCCCAGCTACTTATAAAGCTGAGGCAAGAAGATAGCTTGAGCCTAGGAATTCCAGATTGCAGTGGTCTATGACTCTGCCACTGTACTTCAGCCTGGGTGACAGAGTGAGACTATCTCAAAATAAAAATTGTAACTTCAAGTTCATACTTCTTATAAGAAATTTATTTATTCTTGAGAAATAACAATAAATGATAAACATTTTTGATAGAGAATTAACTGTGTATTTTTTACTTATTGACTCTTTGAAAAGATGGATTTGTTTGGCTTTAAGTATGAGAGTTTCTGAGAGACCTATGGAAAACAAGGAATTGACACTATGTAGCAATGACTTTTGGAAGACTATCTGAAATCCTGAGGATTCCTCAGAACAAAGAAATTATACTTACCTTATCATTTCATTGATTAGCAAGTTAAATGGAAAACAAAATGTAACTCTGAATTCAGTACATTTATCCTCTTAGACCCTCTATCATCTTATAATCAATAAAACACAGTGTGTCTTTGGGGGGACTGTGGCAGTCTCATCTCACATAGTAACCTAAGATTCTCTGCAGAATTCATGTGGATGAGACCAAAGAGCAGAGATTCTAAGTAACCAAAAGGCACATAATAACAGTGATCCAAAACACTAAGACCCTTAAAAGAAAAAGTAGAAAATAATGAAGTAATATAATGTGGCCTTGCAAAAAATTACAATGCATAGCTTGTGAGCTTACATTTTGAGACATGCCTCTCCCATTCCTAGCCCCTGCAAGGAAGGCCAGGCACACAACCACTGCAGCCTTCCCATTTGCCCTGCACATCCCACCCAAGCATTTCTGCGCATGGCTGTTGTGTTAGTCCATTTTATGCTGCTATGAAAATTGTCTGCCACTGACAACTTATTAAAAAAAAAAGGAAGTTTACTTGGCTCACAGTTCTGCAGTTGGTACAGGAAGAATGATGCTAAGCGTCTGCTTCTGGTGAGGGCTCAGGGGTGAAAGAGGAACGGGTATGTCCCAAGGGGAGGAGGTGGTCCCAGGTTCTTTTAAACAACCAGATCTTTTTTGTGAGAACTGGTATAGCAAGAATTTACTTATCAGGAGGAGGGCACCAAGCCAGGGATCTGCCCTCATGACAAATGCCTCCCACCCAGCCTCAATTCAACACAGGGGATCAAATTTCAACGTGAGATTTGGAGGGGCCAAACATCCGAACTATATCCATTGTGTTAAAAACAATAAAAATACCTGCGTCTGCCTGGCACACGTAGCTCAGAGATCTCAGGACTAGTTCTTTCCTCACTGAGCACTTCCCTGACCACCCTAAATAGACAATGCCCTACCTCCCCCCCTTGTACATACAACCTCCATTTTTGAGTCTCAGGGGAATTTAATTACTGATAACTCTAATTACTATCAGAAATTCCTTGCATTTGTTTACTTCTCTGTGCTCCAAAGGAAGACTCTAGGGTCTAGTTTGTCCCTCATCCTCAATCCCCAGCACCTGCAAGAGTATGTGGCTGAATGAGTAAGTGCTCATTAAATATCTGGTGTTTAAATGTTTAGATGAAATAGTTTCAAAATTAACTAGAGATGAGAACTACTTAACTATTTCTTAGATGGGGTTTTCCCATCACAAAGAAACATTTAGAATATACAGATGGTTTTTGGCCCTGGAAACCAGACAGAACAGAAGACTGTGGAAAATGTAAGGGTCAAATGCCTTCGGATTGATTCCAAACACAATATTTCTTTCTAGACCTGAAAATCGATGGACATCATCCAACACAATATGATTACCAAAAATATCTGATGTGTCCCTGATCTGTAGTAACACATCAGGTTCCTCGCTGAGCTCAGACATTCTTCTCCTCCTCATTGCTGCTAGAAGCCTGTCTTTACATCCGTTCATCTCACTTGCTCTACTGAAAATCACACCAATATCTCTGGGAGAATAACCATTCCTGAAGAAAAATCGACATTTATCTGCCACATAGGTCACCATCTCATCCAAGTTCAAGAATTCAACAATCTCAAAGTTGCCTGGAACACCCTGAGCCCATTCAGGGTCATGGAGCATCACCAGGGATTCAGGCAGGAGGTTGGGGGGGGGATTTTCTCTGATCCCTTGCATTATGTTTTGCAGGCAGTCAGCTATTGGCTCTGCACTGCGGACCACTCTGGTGAGCTCCTCTCTTGGATACTGGTCTGAGAGAGGGGGGAGACCAGTGCAACGCAAGTGGTTGGTCTGGAAGTAATCCAGAAAGATCCAGAGAATTCCTCGGCAATTCTGTGCTCCCCGAGTGATAGTTTTTGCCTTCCGGTACCAGTCCCCATCTTCAGTGCAGAAATTCTGAGCTCCATCAATGATAATATGTTGAATATGATTGAAGTCTTTTCTCATGAAGGTTTTCCTGGTCACTGACTGGCAGCTGTTTTTCGTGCTGAAAATGTAAGAAACAAAGTCAAGTTTCCCCCAGTAAAACAAAGGAAGCCAATTTTACTCTTAAATTCCTTTGGCCATGGTAACAATATGAACCTTCGCATGTATACTTACAGCCACACTAGCCAAGGCTACTCAAGAAAAGTAAGTGGGCTCAGTGCCCGTAAGACAGTGGTTATGGTGCCAGGCACATACACCGAGGCTGGCACGTTCGAACCCAGCCCTGGCCAGCTAAACAATAACAACTGCAACAAAAAATAGCCGGGCGTTGTGGTGGGTGCCTGTAGTCGCAGCTACTTGGGAGGCTGAAGGAAGAGAATAGCTTAAGCCGAAAAGTTTGAGGTTGCTGTGAGCTATGACACCACAGCACTCTACCAGGGGTGACAAAGTGAGACTCTGCCTCCAATAATAAATAAATAAAATAAAGCAAAGAAAGTGAACTCACACACACACACATACAAAGTGAACACAGACAGGCTACATACCTTATAAACTTCTTCAGAGGCTGGTTCTCACAGATGTAAAGAATGTGATCCGTTTCACAGTAAAACACATTCCTGATCTTCTCCATGATTTTAAGAGCCAGGACAGTCTTCCCCGACCCAGGCAAGCCGTGAACAAACAGCTCTCTTGTCCTGTGAAGGTCCTTTGAAAGCAACTCATACTGTTTATCTGTGAGTAGGTTCAAAACTTCAGAGCCCAGCTCATCACTTAAGAAGGATCTAAACCCAAACAAAACTATCACAAGGGACCGTAAAAGAGTTTCCATGTCCTCAGTTGTCATAAGGTTATAGGACTCCGGGTAAATTTGCAAATCCAAACCATAAAGAGGCTGTGTATTTCCATCAGGATGCAGCAGGAAGACCAAAGGAGTGATGCATAATCTCCCAGTGTAGCCACCTCTGTTCACCAGCCTCTGCTTCAAAGTCCGGGCAACTGCCATAGAATAGCCTTTGCACGCCATATTCCAGTGGCTGAAGATGGAGTAGAAGATTGGGGTATTGTTCTGGGAAATCAGAAGAGCTTCACAGATGACTCTTGGGTTCTCTGGCAGACCTAAGTCCACAGCCCAGCTTTGAGAAAAAATCAATACTCCTTGAGAGACAGAGCGCATTTCTGCATTTATTAATCCCCTGAGCCCTTGATGTTGTGAGAAGAGTTCCTTGTAGAGGTTTTCTGGAGTGTACACCACTCTGTCTGATAATACTAGACAGAGAAGGAATTGGAATAAATGAGAAAATCATTAGACAAGGCAGTAATCCTCACTGTATGGAGTAGATTCAATCAACATTTGGACCTTATCATGTGTTAACAGCAGGCTATACATGAGTAACAAAAAAGATGAAGCAATTCTTAGTCCAATGGAGCTGGTGATGGGTTGGTGTAAACAGAGACAACAATAATTATAATATGATTATGATACAAAGTGGTGCATACAACTGGAGAGAAGTACACAAAGTATTATATGAGTACCAAGGAAAGGTACGGTTTAGGAAAGGAAAAAATATGAAAGTCTTCATGAAGAAGAAGACACCTGGGCTCATTCCTAAAGGTTGATTTTGAGTTAGCCGGTTGAAGGCCAAGAGTCTAGAGACATAGTCAAAAGGGGGGGGGGGGGGGGGAACATGACCAAAGCCCAGGGAAGAGAGACCCCAAAGTCTGTTCATGTAAATCTGAGCAGTTTTGGTTGCTGATAT